>JAJJWW010014712.1:0-193571 GCA_023531295.1 Papaver armeniacum | reverse complement strand
AATTAGGTGTCGTTTAGATATTCCTAGAGTAGAATTGTGATCAACCATAGTGGAGACTACCCATTTTACATCAAGCGAGGTACCGACCTTCACTCTTTGTGACTTTCTAGAAAAGTCATTAGAGTGTGTGTCACCGTACGTCAATTCCGGGTAGGAATGGTGAGCTACCCAACTTCGCACCATTTTCAAAGACTATTTTTGATCTCTTGAGTGCTAATTCCATCAATCATGAGGGTGACGTCTAAAGATGAAAACCCCTTCTAAATATCGATTTGCAGCTAGCATCACTCTCTCTCTCAATCATCGATCCATAGAAACACATCATCACAAAGAAGCGGAGCATCATCAGAATACTTGAAGAAAAGTTGAAATAGTCCAAGGTTTACGTGCAACAAAGAAAAGAAAATAGGATGAGAATTAGTGAAGTTTATAAAATCAAGACAATACAAGTTATGAAAATTGAGTGATATAGTCCTTCACCCATGGAGTTAATAGTTTTATTGTTTTTGTTGTTATTTTCAATTAATGTATATAGTAAAGTCAAGTAAAAAAAAAAAAAAAAAAATCGTAGTTTACTTTCTTTGTTTTGATACCACCATGGTAAAGAAAAAAATTCCAAGTAACAAGGAAATTGAGTAGAAAAGTTAAAAATTGTCAAGTTTTTGTGAAGTTTAGAAGTTCGTCATCAACAATTGAAGACCGAAGACCGAAGATCAAAGACGTTTCTATGGTTCCTATGAGAGATTGATGTTAATTGCCGATCGGGTGAGAAGTGAGTGAGTACTCCCACCCTTACTAATGGTTGATTTCCTTTCTTAGAGATCATCAGAAAAAGATTCTTTTTGTCCACACTTCATGGAGTCTCCAAATTATTTCGGAAGGTTATCCTTCTTACCTACAACGTGTGCGGGATTTCTCTCTTTATTCCCGCTTCGCACACATGAGAGACTAAAAAGCGATCTTTTTGAGTGCAATTATCATAAAACCCTAATAGTGAGGCAGAAGTCGAGGCTTATGATCACAATCGAATCCGAATTCTTTCATATGGTATGGTTACTTCTCCCTCAGCACTTAAGGATGAGAATGCGTTCTTTGATAATTCTAACTTCGTGTTACTAGCATGCAGAAACTCTATGTCCTCATAGCTCCTTGGATGCTTGAGACTCTTTACACTCTGGTTGGAGAAGGTTTTGTGGGTACACCTCTCTGCAAACCCTCACGAGACTACAACTCGTCCACTAGGGACACCTAGGGGTTTAAAGGCTTAGTGCATACGCTAAATGCATTCGAGAGACTGCGACGAGAGGTATAGTTAGGATTTCTTAATTTCTCGTTTCACTTGAGGACAAGTAAAATTCAGGTTTGGGGGTATTTGATGAGTGCCAAATATTGCATATTTATACACCTTTTTATTGGCATTTAACTCATCTTTTGTGATCAGAAATCAGATATTTTCCCAGATTCTGTATTTTCTTTGTTTTCAAGAATAAATATTTGTACTAATTAATTTTGTGGTTTTAGGTAACAAATAAAGTTCGGAGAAACTGAGAAGCCAAAAGAGCAAAGAATTGGAGGCAAGCGTCTATGGAGCAGAAAGCCAAAGCCTGCGCGCACAACAGTTGCAACCCAACAAGGAGCAACCCATTTACAAAACATGGGCCCAAACTATCCAAGACCCGACCCGGATCCGAGCCCATCATTTCTGAGCCGTTGAGATCTCCATCTTATGCATCCAACGCTCGCTACCTTACTCACATCATTCCTTGATGCCTCCGCTCAACAAAAAAATCCCCTCAACCGTTCGGATCTTACCTACTGGATCCTACGCTCGCTCCGGCCTTCGCATCGTCATCTCGCTATACCCGCTTCACAGCAAAACCTCCCACACCCTTACACCATCTACCTAAACCCATTTCCTATCCCATCTTCTCTTTCTTCTTCTCCCCCGACAAACCCAGAAAAACCATCACCCCCTTCTTCCCTGACCAAATCTGCAGAACCACCTCACCTCCGCCACCATCTCTTCTCCCGAGAACAGCAGCTGCAACAGCCGCATCACCATCTTCTCCGCCACCCTAGTTCGATCTCTCTCTCTCTCAGCTTCTCTTTACCCTAGAAGCTCAGTTGGAGATAGATAGAGCTAGGGTTTTCTCCACAGTCGATGCATGAAGTGCCAGAGCCGAAGGAGCAGAAGAAACAGTATGGGTATGTCATTAATTGCACTTTGGAGTGATTGTAAGGTATAAAAACACTTGTTCTTCATGAGAGAGAAATTAGTCTGTTTTTAAGGTTTTAATTTTGTAATTTAATTTGAAATTTTGTTTTATCAACTGCATGATGTTCTAAGCAATTAAATTAGGGGGTAGATGAAACCCCTAAATTCAATGTCAATTTGATTTGATTCTCAGGGTGTTCTTGTGGTTTGAAATGATTAGGAGAAGAAGTTAAACTTTGAACTGAGCTTACCTGTGATCAGTGGTGCTGTAAGAAGACCACTGATACTAGGGGTTAGTGAGGGGATTGAGTTAAGACAACCATCCATAGGAAGCTTCAAAGGAAAGCACTAGAACACAAGGAGAATTGGAACCATCTAGCATAGGATTAGGAGGTGAATTCTCTCACCCTAATACCCCTCAACAACTGTTTACAAACTATCATTGCTACCTTAGTTTAGTGTCACAGCAATTTCAACCTAGTCGTTTCGACAACAAATCATTATTGTGTTACATTTACTGGAAATTAGTTAAGAGAAGCCCTTAGTTCAATCATAGCACACACCACTTCTCTGTGGGATCGACCTGTGCTTGCCCTTACCTCCAATAGGCCTATGCACTTGCATTAATACGTAGGAAAAGCATCTTCTTAGTCCTACCACATCCACGTGTTCACAAACAATATTCGCATTTATGAGTAAATAACACTGCAAGGGATAAGAGAAATATAAAGCGGTATAAGATGCGATGACTCATCGACTCAGAGTCTTTGGACTCGTCATCGTCTAGTCAATAGGGGATTGAATCGTACATTCTACACAATTACGATGCATAGTATTACGAGAAATAAGGAGTAAAGCGTAAAGTAAAGTGCTGAAATGTAAATGAGACAATGATTTACGTGGTTCAGCACTAAGGCCTACATCCACGGGGTATTGAGTTTCACTATGTATTGAGAGGTTACATAAATAGTCGAATGACTTTAAGTGTGTTACGATGCTTGAGGAAATAAAATTCATACCTACTCTTCCTATTTCTCTTTCCTATGTTCTTCTCTAGTTACTTAGAAACTGGTCGCCCCCTTCTCTCTTAATGGAGAGGGGTATTTATAGGGAAGATACATGGGGTCTACCGTCAGAGGCCGTTTGAACCTTATCCTCTTGTTCTCTGTGCTGATCCCGTTGGTGTCTTCGCTCTGAAACGATGCCCCCAGCAGCTATACTCGATGAAGATGGGGCGATGCTTCCTCTTCCATAGATTAGTTGACACGTACCATATGGCTAGAGTGTATTAATGCGGGTGGTTGGGTCGCCTGCATGTGACAGTTAGCTGTCTGCGGCTCCCATCCCATCCATGTCAGTCGGCCTTTCTCCAACCGTTGATTCTTAGATCCCTTTCGGGATGGGGTGAAGCCGATCTTCGGGTATTTCCAACGCTTCGCAGTGGCTCATTCCTTCAGTGCTCCTCGGATCTTAGCCGTCAAATCATCTCGAAGATGTAAGCGTATAGATGGCGGATGCCCCTTGGGTGTTTGATACGTGTCATCGTATCTCGATGTCCTGGATTATAAGCCTTCCACGTGTAATCCCTTGGACACGTGGCGAGTGATGAATTATGTGTATACAATTTGCCCCTTTTTTTCTAGCCTGGATGTTAGTCAATGTTAAGAAAATTATTTTCATAATCTCTTCATCTCTTCTTAATAACTTCCCCTAGATTTAAGGGCACGTTTCCCACTCTTTTGTAATAACTTCTTCTTGAATCGTGGGACGGTTTTTATCTTTCTTGGTGCTATAAAAGGGAGAGAGAATGTCAATTTTGACATAAATTCTATTTCTTCTTCTGTAGTTGCAGGAAATCCCACAATACACCCCTCACTATAATTTGTTTAACTAATCCATTGAAAGATGAATAACTATGAATGTTTATGTATTATTTCCTTGAAATGTCTACACAGATGAATAGAATTACACTTGAGAAATTACAAACACTCATAAAGTTTCTCTCCTCCTAACTTGCTCTCCCAAAAGAATCCTCTTCTACAATAGACTCACTCATCCCTTTATATAGGGTAATACATAGTGAATGACAAATAGGTCATCCTTTATTTTTCGGGAATGTCTCGCGAAGTGTCGCGAATGTACAAGTATTCATACTCACGACACTTCTTAACCCTCGCCAGACTTCATATCTTCCCCGTCATCATCCAATACGTCATTCATCTTAACTCCTCGCGACGCTCTCGCGATGTCGTTGTTCATTACCTTCGCGGAGCGTTGTTGTCGCGATATTCTGATCCTACATCTTGCCTCTTTTTCCTTGAATATTGCTTGAAGAGCGATCTTTAAGGAAAAATCCGTTATTGTAATAGTCTTTGGTCTTTATTGGTGAAGGAACGAGCGAAAGAATACTTTTCTTGAAAAGTACGTACTTGCCTCTATTCTTTGGCGAAGTTTCGAAACTTTGTGGAAAATATATGAAATATCATTTCTTGCCTCATGGGTTATGGAAAATAATGAACCTCGCGATCTCTTCTCGCGAGTTAGAGAAATAATTGAATCTCGCATGCTAAGAAAATATGTTGTGCGATATTTGAATCCTACATCGTCTCTCCTCTCCTTATGTCTTCTCAAGACTCCTTATCTTTTAAATTGCCTCTTTGCTTATCTATACCCCAACTATTTTTACACGGACTTTATTATGAGATGTCTACTCTTCCATCCTTTACCTGACACGTCTCTTTCAACCGTTCATTCTTAACCATTCACGTCCCTTCTCGCATTAAATGCCTTCGTTTTACCCGAGGATATTTTTCTCTATATATAGTTTTCATATCTTTCTCTTTTCTTCTTTCGTTTTTCCTCTGCAACTTTTCTTTAACTCTCTACTTCCGTAACTTGCGCTTCTGTTACTGTAATCTTCAATCTGTTTTCTTAATCTTCAATTCTTTATCCATTCCCATACTGACAATGGCTTCACTTAGTCGTATGTATAAACCTCGTTTTACTGAAACTCAGAAAAGTTGCAAGAAAAAGGTTTCACTCTATCTACCATCCCTGATCAAGAATCTTCATCTATTCTCACTGCAAAGCTATTTTCTGATCATCAGTGTGATGATCAAAAAATCATAGTCTCGCTAGGTCAACTCCTCGCGGGACTTCCCATCCCTTTATATGATCCTGAGATGCCACTCTTTTATGAGATCCTTTCCCATCCGAGCTTCTCGCGAGCTGTCTTCCAATTAAGCGGTGACTGTATCCGCCTAATGCTTGAGTTCGCCAACCGTGGTGCTGGCAAAGGATCTCTATACCTAACAACGTCAAAGACCCCAACTGTGTAAACTTAGAAATAATCCCCAAAAATACACCGAGAGAACTTTTTGAGAATTATGAAGTAATAAGCATGAGGAATAAGAAGTCTCGCTGGGGCGCTCGGTTGAGAAGAAAAGATAACATCCCTGAGGATAAATTACTCATGCATGATATCGATTGGCACTCAGGTAACAATACTACTCCTCGCCATTCCAAAGATGAGAAATGGTGGGTTGTACCCTTGTTTTTGAGCGGACCTTACATATCAGGTTCGCATGTACTCCCCGCGAATCTCGCAAAACTATCACCCTTGGGAATTTAAATGGCCCGAGAAAGCAAAAGAGGTACGTCTTCAATTTTGCTTTTGTAATCTCTCTTTCCTCTTGTGTTTACTAAGTTTGCAAAATTTCCAGATTGATAAACTGAAGAAAAGCTACAGATTAAACCCATCGGAGAGCACCCTGGCATTACTTCGATCGCTTACGGATGAAGTAAGAAATATCCTTTCTATTACTTAACAATATTGTTGCCTCTATTTCTTATCTTCATGTGTATGCGAAGGTTGATGCCAAAGAAATGGGAACAGTGAAAGCTAAAGGCAAGGGTAAAGCCAATGCTCGCAAGGACAAATCTTCTGCCCCATCATCTAAGAAACGAAAAATTCAACCTTCCTCTCATCTTAGTTCAAGTTCTGAATCTTCCGATGAGGATGATAATGATAATGATACAAATTCAAATTTCCAAAATGAAGCTCAACCGGCCAATTCTCCTATGGATCAGTTGTTCAGCATCTTCTCGGATTCTCTTCAAGGAATTGGAGACGCTCACCTGACTTCTATATGCGAGAATCTCGCCACCGTATGTAATGCTTCTACACTCTTTTGGATGGCAACAACTCTTTCAAAGGGATTTCTAGATCTGTATCCCCTAGCTTCTTAAATGCACTTAATTCGTTGGTATGTTCGAACTCATATTTCCCTTCCAACTTCAAATTTTAATTTATATCTTAATAATCTTTTATCTCCCCTCGCAGGCTGGAAAAACTTCTTTTGTAGTTGCCTCAGATCTTGAAAGGAGGTATAACATTCAATTGAAAAAGAATACCCAATTTTGCACAAGGATCAAAGAATTAGAAGTTGAGTCTGCGAAATCTCGCGAAAAAATTCGACAATTGGAAATCGGTCTTCGCCCAAAAGGACAAAGTTACCACTCTTCGAACGCTAATCAAGAACTTTATGGTATAAAATTTTTCTTCTCTTATTATTTTTATTTTATCAGGTTGCATATTGCTACCTAACTTATCACTTTCGAGATATATATAACCTCTCCGATGAAGCTATTCTTCTCCACACATTTCCTGAACCTATGGATAATAACCTTCTTCTCACTCATCTCAACAACTCTTTAAGTAGTTCGTCGAACAAAATTAATTCCCTTTCATTGAATGAACTCAAAACCAAATATCGCCTATTAGAAATTGAACATAGATCTAGTTTAAGTGTAGCCAACCAATTTAAACAAATGTACCTTGAGTCCCAAAAAGAAACCAAAATTTTAAGGAAGAAAATTAGTGACCATATAGATGACAAAGATCGCATTGCTAACAATGGTGCACAGGCATTAGCAACATTTCAAAAATCCCTTCTCGAAATACAAATTGAGCGAGATGAATTGCTTCGCCAGAATTCCTTACTTAGTGAGCGAGAAGATCAAATTCGTTCACTCCTTGTTATAAATAGTGATGATGAATTCGCCTGGGCTGTGAAAGTTTTAGATAACGCCAGGAATAACCTAGGTGTTGATGTTAGTCTTCATGCCGAGCATTCTTCCCTGGTTAAAGATATGATATCTGACAGAGAAGGTTATTTATTATTCCTTACTGTTTCTTATTTCTTTAGTATTGCTGTCAAGTTATTAACTTGTTGTTGCTTATTTGCAGAATCCGAGAAAAGATTTCAAGCGAGAATTGGAGAGCTTGAATCTGAAAAAGAACAACTCGCAAAGAATCTCACCCTTCGCGAGAATAAATATTCCAAGTTGAAGAAACAATTTCAAACTACAGTGGCGAACTTTAATAATGATGATGTTCGTTTTCGTAATCAAGCCATGGAGTACGTTTGTAATGATCATGAAATCCCTCTTTGTTCATATCCTTGGCTCTCTGAAGAAGTTCCTGAAAATCTGCCTGTCTCAGACATTTCTGATAGCGAGGCCAGTGAAGAAGAAAGATCTGGCGATGAGAATAATAGAATTGAAGAATCAGATAAAGGAGAAGAATCACCAAAGAGATAATTCTTTTTGTTTCTTTCGTTGCCTGTAATATCTGTACATTTCTGTATCTCTTTATTGTAAACTTCTTGGATTATTGCCCATAGATCCAATCTTCATTCCCCTTTCTTGGCAGTTCTTCCTTGTAATATAATTGGCTAGCATTATTGATGTATAACTCTTTCATTGGAAGATGAATAACAATATTTCATCTTTTCCATTCCCATACTTGCCTCTGGTATTCATCTTTTTATGAAAGATTTTATTTAGCTATTTTTGAAGGATGAAACTTCTGAAATTTACACTTTCTTCCTCTGATCATGAATATATAATCATTTTGAACTTTATCTCCTGCGATGTTGGAATTTATCATTACGACGAGATCGCAAGGTATTTCCATAAATGAAGGAACCTATTGATCTCGCCTTATCATTTTTGGTGGTCTTCTAAGCTTGACCTTCCTAATTAAAGGTCTTACTCTGCCACCCTTTATTGCGACAAGGTCGCGGGACGTCTTTTACACTTGCATGTAAAAACCCATTGACCTTGCCTTATCATTTTTCAAGTATTTTTGCCTCTGCAGGATATTTTGCTTGCGACAATATGATGTGCCTAAACTTTCTCGCGAAAATAAAGCCCCGTGACATTGTCGTCTTGCGACGAAATCGCAGGACGTCTTTACACTTTCATGTAAGGACCCATTGATCTCGTCTTACCCTCGCGTTAGTATTATTGCCTCTGCAGGATCATTGCACAAATATGACAAGCCTAAATTTTCTTGCGAAAACAAAGCCTCATGACATTTGCGTCTGTTTTGACACTCTCCCTAATGGAGGGTGCCGCCTTATCATCTCCATGGTTGCCCTTTCAAGGAGGCGTACATCGGCCATACAAGGCTAGCTCCTCCCATCCGGTCTTAACAACAACCAGTTGTTTTCGCAGCCTCTTATCCCTTATACCTATAGAGTTTATGGTTACAAGGCTGCACCCTAAGTGGAGTTTTCTTCGGGCGAGTGAAGCATGTGCCAAGACTTGTCAAGAGTGGTAAGGAAGTTCCATGCTCCCGCACTCTTGACTCAACTGTGTACCTCGGCGCCTTGGTCATACGCCGACTCCTTGAAGAGACCCTCGGTCGCCCAACCAGGGTATAACCTACATATATAGTTGGTTATCCAAGGTACCTCTTCCGGATAGGCTTTCATGGGCCCCAAATCTGCATGACCCAGGTTCCAGGAGCGGTGTAACCTTTTCCCTGGGCCATGTTAAGAGATACCCCCTTATATGACGCACTTTAGGTCTTACATTTGCCTCTTACGAAATATCATTCGCGAACTAGGTGTACGCCATAAAGGTTCGTCCCATTCATTTATTCATTCATTGTTGTTAAATCATTCAATCATTCATATGTAATTGCTTCTTGATATTTAGATTGCGAAGTCATCGCACAATTCTGTTTCATTTATTGTATTTTCATCTTTGCTCTCTGATTTTTGTTTGCGAGATTTTCGCACATCATTTCTTCTTTGTCTTGTTTTTGATATATCTTTTGTTGATTATTTACTTCTTATGCCTTTTGTTCATTGTATTCTTTGCCTCTTCATCATCCCAATATTTGAAGAACTCCTTTCCATCATAACATTCACCTACCTTCATGCACTCACTTGCGACACCTTGCGATGTTTCAATAACATCCACCATCAACTTCTCTTTTCTCTGTTCATCTTTCATATTCTGTTTCCAATCTTTCCTTCTAGCATTTCTTTCTTCGCAGCTTCCTACATCAACCTCATGACATTCCTGTCCCTCTTTCCAATCTCCCTTTATAATTCCAATACCTTTTGGATGTGGGAACTTTATACATTGATGGTATGTTGATGATACTCCCAAGATTTCATGCAGCCATGGCCGCCCAATCAATGCATTATAAGGAGATTCTACATCAACCACACAGAACAAAACATCAGTTGATAATCCTTGTAATGGAATTCTCATGTGAACCTCCCCTTTAGGATTGTTTGCCGTGCCGTTGAAACCATATATTTTGTATGTTGAGGGGATCAAATTCTCATCCTCTCCTCCCATAGTCTTATAAGTATGGTAGAAAAGAATGTTCACCGAGCTTCCAGTATCGATTAGGATTCTATTGATTGCCCAACAATTTTCTGCTTCATCATCTTCTCCCTCAACTGGTTTTGGATTAATATCTAGCTTTACCACCAACGGGCTATCATGTACTTCTCTTCCTTTGGGTACTTCATCTGCAGAGAAAGAAATAATCTGCAGCTGCCATTCTTTCAACTGCGACTTTCTCGCCAGGTTCAGTACTTCTCTACCATCAGTGTCTCTCGCAAAGACTCTACTGAGCACGTTATCATGAAAGTCTTCAATTGTGCGATATGAATGAACAATAGAGTTGCAAAATAGATTTTTGGCTTTTGTTCCCACTTCTATTACAAATGCTTCCTTTCCTTTTTTTGAAACATTTCTTTGCATTTCTGATGGTGATGATGCTGGTACCTTCCGTCCTTTCTCTTCATCTTTTAGAAAATGATTCAATTTCCCTTGATCAATCATTCTGAGAATGATTCTCTTTATGTTTCTGCAATCATTTGTTAGATGTCCATGAAAGCGGTGGTAAGAACAATACTCATGACTTCTGTCACCTGGTGGTGGTTCACTCCCTGCATTCCATGGTGCTGGTATATCCTCCATTACAAGTATAGCTTCCCAAATTTTTTCCACACTAGCATTTAGCGGTGGCATTCTGATCTCTTCCCATACCACTCTGCGACTTCTCTGGCCCCCATGGTTATGCTGCCTTCGACCTCCATAAGTTTCTTGCACATGATCTAATCTCCGGATTTTATTATTGTTGCTGCGATTATAATAATTCCTTTCTCTTTCAAACTCCTCCTGATCATGGCTTCCCATGGCTACTATCTTCTGTTGTCCATCATCAACTCTATTTTTTGGTTGCCCTTGCGAAGTGCTTGCCACTGTATTTGAAAATTTCGGTAACAAGCTGGCGCTCGCAACATTCAAGCTTGTATTCGCGACTGGGTAAGACTCCATTTCATTTTGTCTTTCTTCTAGAGCAATATATTCTTCCCCGGAGTTCTCGTGATTCAGCCATCGTAATCGTATTCTTAATTCTAAAAATCAATGTATAACAAACTGTTGCAGAACAAAGCATTTACAAATGACAAGATAAGATATCTTTATTCTACCCTTCCAGCCTTTTCGCTGCACATTGTTCTCCATCTTACTGTCAAATGCCTTAAACTCTCGCCAACTCTTTGTTTTAACCCGAATACATCTTCAATTCCTGGCCGCGAGGAGTTGTTACTTATATACGCTCCTAAGAATGTAGCTTGTAAATGGTTGAATGACGAGATTGTGTTTCTGGGTAAACCTTCAAACCATTTCAGTGCTTCTCCCATTAAACTTGATGCAAAGTATTTGCACAATATGGCATCATGATTCTCCCACTGCAACATACATCTCATATAAGCCTTGATGTGTTGTATCGCGCAGGTTGTACCATCAAAAATGTTGGTTAAGGCAGGCAAATTGCACTTAGGAGGTATTCCCCCCATTTGCACTTCTAGTGTAAAGGGATTCTTCGCAGCTTCCGCGATGGCTTCATCCAATTGTCTTCTTCCTCCTTCCCTTCTACTATATTCAACAATTCTCTCATCTCTGCTAGTTCTTTCAAGATTTGCTCATTCGCCTCAGAATTTGATTCAACTGGTCTTTTTAACTCTGCTTCTCTCCTCCTGCGTTCATGCCTGCTTTGACCTTCTTGTTCGTTATTTTCTTCTCTCCTTTCCCTGCGACCTTCTCCTTCGTCTCTTTCATTAATTCGCACACCATTATATCTATCATCCTCTCTTCTGGGCTGTCTCTCAGCTCTCCTCTGTATCCTCTCATATTCTTCATTAATATTTCTATTGACACGATTTTGTTCTCGCCTCCTTTCTCGGTTGTCATGATTATTCTGCCGGATTGCTTCTTCCAATTCTTGGTTTTCCACTTCTGCTCTTACTCTCTCTCTCTCTCGCGAGCCAAGCGCGCTTGTTCAGCATAATGTCTCTCAATGTCATCCACGATCTCCTTTTGCCTTCTCAGTGCTTCTCTTCCGTGCAGTATTGCTCTTCCTTCAGCGGCTGGATCATTTGGCACCTGAATTCGCCTAGTTCCTTGATTTTCCTCACTCTGTTCATCTTGGAAATTCTCGGGATGGGGAATATAACGGTCTTCTGCGTCCTCTCTCCTTTCGTGATGTTCTGAGCTTGGATTTTGTGTTTCTTGTTGGTTTTCTACCTCAATGTTCTCTGTTGGTAAAACTCTCCTTCTTTCTTCTCTAGTCGATCTTGAACTCGCTCTCGCGGTGCTTCTTGATCTTCTATTTTTCAACCTCATATTTTCCATCCTTAATTCACGATTCTGTCTTGTCAAATTTGCTCGTTCTTCTTCCTCTAATCGCCTCTCTTCATGTATTGTTTGTCTCAATGTTTCCAATGCTGTGATTTCTTCATTTCCTGGATTCATTTCTCCATTCATTCCTTGATCTCCTCCTCCTTGTCCATTGTTCACCAATTGCTGCCGTCAGCTTGCTTCCTCTTCCCCTTTCATCCTCAGAATTCGACCTCCAAGTATGCACACTTACTCTATCGTAATCCACAGTTTCATTTGCTATCGGGGGAATTAAAGGTTGAACATGATTCTCCTCATCATTCCTCATATTCATTCTTGACGATTCTCCCCGTTCGTTTCTCCTTTCTTCAGCAAGTCTTCCACTTCTTCTCACAGGTTGTTCAAGTACATTTCTTCTTCTAGCCATTTCTCTTTTGAAAACTATCTCAAATTTCTTTCCTACTAACTCAAATTCTTCCAAATCTCTATATCAATCTTTTCTCACTCCCTGTTTCTAGCGCCAATATGTAGTTGCAGGAAATCCCACAATACACCCCTCACTATAATTTGTTTAACTAATCCATTGAAAGATGAATAACTATGAATGTTTATGTATTATTTCCTTGAAATGTCTACACAGATGAATAGAATTACACTTGAGAAATTACAAACACTCACAAAGTTTCTCTCTCCTCCTAACTTGCTCTCCAATTCAAAAGAATCCTCTTCTACAATAGACTCACTCATCCCTTTATATAGGGTAATACATAGTGAATGACAGCTAGGCTGTCCTTTATTTTCGGGAATGTCTCGCGAAGTGTCGCGAATGTACAAGTATTCATACTCACGACACTTCTTAACCCTCGCCAGACTTCATATCTTCCTGTCGTCATCCAATGCGTATTTCATCTTAATTCCCTGCGACGCTCTCGCGATGTCGTTGTTCATTACCTTCGCGGAGCGTTGTTGTCGCGATATTCTGATCCTACATCTTCATTCTTTTGTCAGTCCTTACTTTCTCCTTCTCTCTGGCCTTTCATTCTCTTCTTTAGTTCTTCCATTTTGTTCTTTAGTTCTTAACTACTGCTAGTGTTTCCGTGGATATAAAATCCTAGGATTTTCCGAGGTTTTGACTGCTGTCATGCTCATCCTTCTCTCATTAACTGCTTTCTTCTTTCCTACAACTTTTGATACATGTACGAAGCTTCCTGAAATTTCTTCTAATCTTGATTGATTATGGCTTTTCTGCTGCTGTGTTCTTGGTTTTGTGATGGAGAAAAAAATATACGAAAGTGTATATACTTGACCTTGTTTTTCATCACTAAACCTACGAACTTCCCGTCTGTTGATTTAAACTTGTTTTTGATGTTCATGAGTAATCTAGGGTTTTCCGTTTGTTACAGATTTTTTTTTTTTTTTTTTTGATGACGTTTCTGATGGTTTTGAAGAAGTTGAAAAATTTACTTTATGATCTTCATTATTCCTTCTGTTTAATCTTCGTGATGTTTCTGTGACTCTTTGTAGTTATGGCTGATCGTCATCGGGTTCGTTATCAGACTCCACCATTGAGTCCATAGGTCTCCTCCTCCTAGAAGTCCAGATGTGTCTCCGCCAATAGTAGGTTCTTCTAGACCTTCACATCCAGATCCCCGTGCTCATAGGACTTCATCTGCCCCAGGATCCATAGTTTCCTCTGTTAAGAAAGGGGATCATGCGAGGGGTCCTCATGGCTCGCGATACGCTGCTACCCAACGGTTTGGGCTAACAAACACGTTGCCTTCTACCCTTTATCATGCTTTCGTTGGATGTACAGCCTCTTCGCTCAGTTGTTCCAACCACAATGCCTCCTCCCCCACCCGCTGTTCCGATGAGGGGGAAGTCTGCCAAGGGTACCGCACCGAAGGCTGGTTTGTCCAAGAATCTTCCCACCACGAGAAAGGCCTCAGATTTGAGTCCTCCGAAGAGGCCTTGGCCGACCCTATTGATGACCCGACGCCCCCCTCTATTATACGAAGCGCCCGTGTGGGTAAAAGAAGGTTACTTTCAAGCATATAGTTCTTGAGGCGTTCAAGTTGAAGCATGGGAAGTCAGGTTCTATGCTCCTGAAGATAATCTTACTTATGATCTGATTTCAAGTTACAAGTACGATAAGTACCATTTGCTGACTACGGTGGGTGCCTTTCAAGTCGGGCTTATGTTTCCTTTGTACAAGTATGGTGACTCCTTCTACTATGATGCATTGGCTCGTCGTGAGAATTCTACTTCTCATACACACCGCCGCTCGGGTAGTGTAATTGACCGGGAACTATCTTCTGGCCACCAAGGAATGCTATCTTCTGAGTAAGGGGAGAAACAATGATGACTTGCTACGTTCCTAACCCACTGAGCGGAGTGGTATACTCCTGAGAATTTCAATAATTACTTTCGAGATTATGTTAATGGAAGGAACCGCAAGCCGTGGAGTGTTGGTCTTCGTACAATCACCGGCTCTCGTGGTGATGTTCGCCTTCTAAGCGAAGTGTGTGATTCAAAGTTGAAGTATGTCCTCCTGTATCGAGAATTCTTCTCAAAGATAAGCTTTTTCCCGCTGTGAAAAGATCAAGCGTGATCATGATTATGAGTGGCATGCCACCAGTACTGAGGTTATCGGTCCCGGGGCTTATGGTCGGGTACCGGTCCTCATGGATGGCGTCCTCAAGCTGATAGCGAACCTCGTGAGGTTCCTCCATCTCATTATGGTGATTTCTGCAATTGGCAGTTAAATTTTGAGGGAATGAATTTTGAATATACCTTCGACGTTGCTGATGCGGACGAAGAGGAGAGTTCTGATGTTACCCTTCTTCAAGGATTCCCGCTGTTGTTAAGGTATGATTCCTTGTTAGGCTGTATACTTGCCCCTTCTCTTCTTAGTTTGGGATTTTACATAAAGGGGTGAGAGAATAACCCTCAGGCTAACTTTATATCATAACTCTAGGTAACAAAGAGGAAAAATCTTGGACCGCTTCAATCATCCACAGCTGCTACCGAGGGGACGGAAGTACCCGATGAAGTTATTAGTCCTGTGAACGAAGAGTTCGAAGAAGAAGAGGTCACCGATGATGAAGAGTGTACTGATACTTCTCCTCATAATCACGAGGATGGTGTGAATAATGGTGATGGCACCGTTGAAAAGGAGATTTCCCCTGGTGGCGAGAACTCGTTGAGAAAGAAGTTGTCACGAGGCAATGAATCTGTTGAGAAAGAAATTGCCCCGGTGGTCTTGGGTCTACTCCCCCTTTAAATCAAAGGAACGAAGAGGTAGATCCTCAGCTATCTCTCCCACTGGGTCTGGCCCGGAATTTTCTTTCGGCAAAATCCATTCCACTGGTTGGCCAATCGATGTAAGCGCTGATATGGGATTAGCTGCGGAATTTTTATTGGTTTCCCCAAACTATGAATGGGATGTCCTAGATGAGACCGTCGGTGAGAAGGCTGTTGATGTGGAAGGAAGTTCTGAGGGCGAGGATGCTGAAGCTGGCTGCCAACCGGAGGTCAGTGGCTAGGAAGAAATCCAGCCCGTAAATATGTTGATACCGAAAGAAAGTTGTTAATGATGAGGCTTCGGTTGAGGTATCTCCAGAGGACTTTCCGCAGTCCTTGATGCAGGATGGTGATGATGCTATCATTGACTGGTTAATGAAGAAGAAACTAATGTTCGTGCCTAACGCTTCTCCAATAATTCTTGGTGAGAAGAATTCTGATGCCTTTACCCGTCGGATGATGCAGCTGACTTTTGAGGAGAGAGTTGCAGAGGTATGGGATAAGGACTTGAAGGCCACTTTCACTAGCCTCCCGGGTCGATCCTCCATCTGGGCCGCTGAGCGATATGATGGCCATCGCTGATGGGTATTAGTACGACTTTCCTCGAAGCGTGTGCTCGAGGTATGTCATCGAGATTCTTTATAAATTGTGTTTATAAACCGTGTTTTTTTTTTTGAGAACTACAAATATATTAAAAAGTAAAAATTTGATATAGTTGTTTATACTCATTGCGTAGGTGATTCAAAGAGCTTTCCAAATATATAAATTCACAAAAATCCAACGGATTTTTGATTTAACTTGCTTGCATTAAAAATGGGGGAGATAGTGCCAAGTTTAAAATAAATTTCCGTCGTACTGATGGGGTACCGCCGGAGCATCCGTGCCCATTAAAGAGTTCAGTGTTCAAAGCAAGGTCTCCTACAAACATATATATATATATATATACGGTATTTGAATATGAGACAATTACTACCAAAGCATAGGCTATAGGTTTGTCCCAAGAATAACGACTATTGTGAACACATAAATTACGAAGGCATCCACGTGTTCACAAACAATATTCGCATTTATAAGTAAATAACACTAAAGGGATAAGAAAAATATTAAAGCGGTATAAGATGCGATAACTCATCGACTCGAGTCTTTGGACTCGTCATCGTCTAGTCAATAGGGATTGAATCGTACATTCTACACAATTACGATGCATAGTATTACGAGAAATAGGGAGCAAAGAGTAAAGTAAAGTGCTCAAATATAAATGAGACAGTGATTTACGTGGTTCAAGACTAAGGCCTACATCCACGGGGTATTGAGTTTCACTATGTATTGAGAGGTTACATAAATAGTCGAATAACTTTAAGTGTGTTACGATGCTTGAAGAAATAGAATTCATACCTACTCTTCCTATTTCTCTTTCTATGTTCTTCTATAGTTACTTAGAAACTGGTCGCCCCCTTCTCTCTTAATGGAGAGGGGGTATTTATAGGGAAGATACATGGGGTCCACCGTCAGAGGCCGTTTGAACCTTATCCTCTTGTTCTCTGGTGGCCGATCCCACTTGGTGTCTTCGCTATGAACCGATGCCCCCAGGGCGATGCTTCCTCTTCCATAGATTAGTTGACACGTACCATATGGCGAGAGTGTATTAATGCGGGTGGTTGGTCGCTCACGCATGTGACAGTCACCCGGATCCCATCCCATCCATGTCAGTCGGCCTTTCCCCAACCGTTGATTCTTAGATCCCTCTATGGATGGGGTGAATCCGATCTTCGGGGTATGATCCAACGCTTCGCAGTGGCTCATTCCTTCAGTGCTCCTCGGATCTTAGCCGATCATCTCGAAGATGTACGCGTATAGATGGCGGATGCCCCTTGGGTGTTTGATACGTGTCATCGTATCTCGATGTCTCGGATTATAAGCCTTCCATGTGTAATCCCTTGGACACGTGGCGAGTGATGAATTATGTGTATACAATTTGCCCCTTTTTTTCTAACCTGGATGTTAGTCAATGTTAGAAGAAAATTGTTTTCATAATCTCTTCATCTCTCCTTAATAACTTCCCCTAGATTTAATGGCACGTTTCCCACTCTTTTGTAATAACTTCTTCTTGAATCGTGGGACGGTTTTTATCTTTCTTGGTGCTATAAAAGGGAGATAGAATGTCAATTTTGACATAAATTCTATTCCTTCTTCATTCTTCTGTCAGTCCTTACTTTCTCCTTCTCTCTGGCCTTTCATTCTCTTCTTTAGTTCTTCCCATTTGTTCTTTAGTTCTTAACTAATGCTGGTGTTGTCGTGGATAGAAAATCCTAGGATTTTCCGAGGTTTTGAATGCTGTCACTGCTCATCGTTCTCTCATTAACTACTTTCTCTTCTTTCCTAAAGCTTTTGATACATGTACGAAGCTTCCTGAAATTTCTTCTAATCTTGATTGATTATTGCTTTTCTTCTGATGTGTTCTTGGTTTTGTGATGGAGAAAAAATATACGAAAGTGTATATACTTGCCCCTGTTTTTCATCACTAAACCTACGAACTTCTCGTCTGTTGATTTAAACTTGTTTTTGACGTTCATGAGTAATCTAGGGTTTTCCGTTTGTTACAAATTTTTGGTGTTTTTTGATGACGTTTATGATGGTTTTGAAGAAGTTGAAAAATTTACTTTATGATCTTCATTATTCCTTCTGTTTAATCTTCGTGTTTTTTCTGTGACCTTTTGTAGTTATGGCTGATCGTCATCGGGTTCCTTATCAGACTCCACCATTGAGTCCATATAGGTCTCCTCCTCCAAGAAGTCTAGATGTGTCTCCGCCAATAGTAGGTTCTTCTAGACCTTCACATCCAGATCCCCATGCTCAAAGGACTTCATCTGTCCCAGGCTCCAGAGTTTCCCCTGTTAAGTAAGGGGATCAGGTGATGGGTCGTCATGGCTCGCGATACGCTGCTAGTCCTCCCGCTGCTACCCAACGGGCTGGGCTAACAAACACGCTGCCTTCTACCCCTCATCATGCTGAGCCGTTGGATGTACAACCTCTTCGCTCAGTTGTTCCAACCACGATGCCTCCTCCCCCACCCGCTGTTCCGATGAGGGGGAAGTCTCGCCAAGGGTACCTGGACCGAAGGCTGGTATGTCAAAGAATCTTCCCATCAAGAGAAAGGGCTCAAATTTGAGTCCTCCGAAAAGGCTTTTGTCGGACCATGTTGATGACTCCGACGCCCCCCCTCCCCCCTATTATACGAAGCGTCTCTATGGGTAAGAAGAAGGTTACTTTAAAGCATATAGATCTTGAGGCGTTCAAGTTGAAGCATGAGAAGTCAGTTTCTACGCTCCCGACGATGAACTTACTTATGATCTGATTTCAAGTTACAAGTACTATAAGTACCATTTGCTGACTACGGTGGGTGCCCTCGAAGCTGGGCTTATGTTGCCTTTGTACAAGTAAGGTGACTCCTTCTACTACGATGCATTGGCTCGTCGTGAGAATTTTACTTCTCATACGCACTGTCGCTCGGTAGTGCAATTGACTGGGAACTATCTTCGGGCACTCAAGGAATGCTATCTTCGGAGTAAGGGAAAAACAATGATGACTTTCTACGTTCCTAACCCAGCTGAGAGGGAGTGGTATACTCCTGAGAATTTCAATAATTGCTTTCAGAGATTATGTTAATGGAAAGAACTGCAAGCCGTAGAGTGTTGGTCTTCATACAATCACTGCTCCTCGTGGTGATGTTCGCCTTCTAAGCGAAGTGTGTGCTTCAAAGTTGAAGTATGTCCCTGGTACTGAGAATTCTTCTCAGCAGAAGCTTTTTCCTTCTCGTGAAAAGCTCAAGCATGATCATGATTATGAGTGGCATGCCACCGTAATTGAGGTTATTGGTCCCTGGGCTTATGGATGGGTACCTGGTCCTCATGGATTGCTTCCTCAAGATGATATCGAACCTCGTGAGGTTCCTCCAGCTCATTATGGTGATTTCTTCCGTTGGCGGTTAAATTTTGAGGGTATGAATTTTGAATATGCCTTCGACGTTGTTGATGCGGACGAAGAGGAGAGTTCGATGTTACCTTCCTTCAAGGATTCCCACTACTGTTAAGGTATGATTCCTTGTTAGGTTGTATACTTGCACCTTCTCTTCTTAGTTTGGGATTTTACCCAGGGGGGGTTGGGGAAGAATAACCCTCAGGCTAACTTTATATCATATCTTTATGTAACAAAGAGGAAAAATCTTGGACCACTTCAATCATCCACCGCTGCTACCTGTGAACGAAGAGTTCGAAGAAGAATAAGTCACCGATGATGAAGAGCGTACTGATACTTCTCTTCATAATCACGAGAATGGTGTGAATAATGGTGATGACGCTGTTGAAAAGAAGATTGCCCCTGGTGACAGGGGGAACTATTGAGAAAGAAGTTGTCGCTGGAGGCAATGAACCTGTTGAGAAATAAGTTTCCCCTGGTGGTCTTGGGTATACTCCCCTTTAGATCAAAGGAACGAAGAGGTAGATCCTCAGTTATCTCTCCCCACTGGGTCTGGCCCGGAATTTTCTTTCGGAAAAATCCATTCCACTGGTTGGCACAATCGATGTAAGCGCTGATATGGGATTAGCTGCGGAATTTTTATTGGTTTCCCCAAACTATGAATGGGATGTCCTAGATGAGACCGTCGGTGAGAAGGCTGTTGATGTGGAAGGAAGTTCTGAGGGCGAGGATGCGGAAGCTATTGCCAACCGGGAGGCTGTGGCTAGGAAGAAATCCGAAGCCCAGAAATATGTTGATACTGGAAAGAAATTTGTTACTGATGAGGCTTCGGTTGAGGTATCTCCAGAGGACTTTCCGCAGTCCTTGATGCAGGATGGTGATGATGCTATCATTGACTGGTTAATGAAGAAGAAACTAATGTTCGTGCCTAACGCTTCTCCAATAATTCTTGGTGAGAAGAATTCTGATGCCTTTACCCTTTGGATGACTTTTGAGGAGAGAGTTGCAGAGGTATGGGATAAGACTTGAGGCTAGAGAGCCTCCGGTCGATCCTCCATCTCGTTGTTGCCGATATGATGGCCATCGCTGATGTGTATTAGTACGCTTTCCAACAGCCGTGTGCTCGAGGTATGTCATCGAGATTCTTCATAAATTGTGTTTATAAACCGTGTTTTTTTTAAGGAGTGAGGTTCGATTTCTTACAGTATCTTATTTGCTTGGTTCTGATGCAGATGATGAGAAGTGAGCATTGCAACTATACTAGGTATCAATTTTTTAGGGCGAAGGCCTTCAAACTTGAGGCTAAGCTTCGTCATCGGGAAGAAGAACTGACCGCCGCCGAAGCTTCCATTTCAGCCAAGGATAAGGAAATCTTGGAGCTGACGAATAAACTGAAAGGAAAAGAGCAGCTGGGTGCTGAAGAAGAAAAGCTTCGTCTCGACTTAGCTCTTGCTCGTAGCGAGTTGGAGAAGGCTCATATTGATGCTTCGTCTTCTAAAGGTTCATTTTCTTCTGCTATCTTCCTCTGTCTCGCCCTTTCGCCCTTTCCGCAGTCCTTGATGCAGGATGGTGATGATGCTATCATTGATTGGTTAATGAAGAAGAAACTAATGTTCGTGCCCAACCCTTCTCCAATAATTCTTGGTGAAAAGAATTCTGATGCCTTTACCCGTCGGATGATGCAGCTGACTTCTGAGGAGAGAGTTGCAGAGGTATGGGATAAGGACTTGAAGGCCACTTCTACTAGCCTCCTGGTCGATCCTCCATCTGTTGTTGCTGATATGATGGCCATCGCTGATGTGTATTAGTACGGCTTTCCTCAGCAGCGTGTGCTCGAGGTATGTCATCGAGATTCTTCATAAATTGTGTTTATAAACCGTGTTTTTTTTAAGGAGTGAGGTTCGATTTCTTACAGTATCTTATTTGCTTGGTTCTGATGCAGATGATGAGAAGTGAGCATTGCAACTATACTATGTATCAATTTTTTAGGGCGAAGGCCTTCAAACTTGAGTCTAAGCTTCGTCATCGGGAAGAAGAACCGACCGCCGCCGGGCTTCCATTTCTCGCCAAGGATAAGGAAATCTTTGAGTCGATTTAATAAACCGAAAGGAAAAGAGCAGCAAAAATCAAGAAGAAAAGCTTCGCCTCGACTTAGCTCTTGCTCGTAGCGAGTAGGAGAAGGCTCATATTGATGCTTCGTCTTCTAAAGGTTCATTTTCTTCTGCTATATTCCTCTGTCTCGCCCTTTCGTATTCTTAGTGCGCTGTCTGAGTCCCCCCGCCCTATCTCTAGTGAGTGATGATCGAGAGTTGATATGGCTTCGGAAAGAAAGGGATCGGCAAGTTTCTCGAATCAAAGAGTTAGTGAAGAAAATTAAGGACGAAGCCACTAAATGGAACGCTTGAGCTGACGAGCATAACAAGCTGGTAGCTGAATGGCGGGTGAGAAAAACCCAAATGATTGATATGAGAAATAGCTACAACACCGTATATGAGAATCTTCGTGAGGCGCATAAGAATGCCACTAGTCCGAGACCATGGAAGTACAATTGGAAGAAGAGATACGACAAGCTCGCTCTTCTCATGATCCGGAAGTGACATACTATATACAACGGCTCGCTCGCGAGAGATGACGCTAGGGCCGAGGCCCATGCCCTTAGCAATGCTCTAACCGCTTCCCGAGCGGATGTTGCTCGCTTAGTTGAGTCCGAAAGGGGCCTTGAAGTGAATATGTACATGCTTAATAAAGGAATAGAAGAAATGAGTAACGGGTCAATCATCTTCGTCATTTGGATTCCATGAAACAGGTAGAGTTAGATGAGTGCCACTTTGCTCTCACAACCCTTCGATCGGATTATAAGAGAATGTCGGATGATTATGACTTTCTTGACGAAGCCCGGGACGTTGTAGTTAACGAATATGAAATAGCTTCGGCTAATGTCGAAGGTATATTATTATTTGGTCGTGGGTATCTGATGTAATTTTGAAGTGGTAAGAATAAGGTTCGTTTCTCGGACTTGTGTAGACTTGAGTCTAGATTTAAAAATAAAGAAAATATATTCAAAAAATTTGTCACAAATATCGAGAGGTACTGAGACTCAGGATTCCACCAAACTCATAACATAAGGTTCAAATATTAATTCTTTTAACAATTATAGCTCAATAAATAAGACATGGACTCTTATTTTTGCCAAGGCAGATTCTCAAAATATTAGTTGTAAATCCTAAGCATGGAACATCAAAACATCTAAGCAAGCATGACCCATCAGATGAGATGACAACTAATTAATCAAAATCATAATTCAATTTTTAATTAGTGCAAAAGTAATATAATAATTAAATATAATTACCCACGTATGATATTAGGCTTCCTCCGTCATCCCAGCGTTGGGGTTTAGCTCTTCATGGTGAAAACACGCTCCAAAGATATAAACATGGCTCAAAAGGTGTTTTATTGAAGAAAAATAGTATTACAGCGAATCTGTAACAGATATAATTGTTACAGAGTCAACTGTTACAGAAAATTGTTGCAAACTGAAGATAATAGTTACTAATGGACTGTTACAGGATTCTGAATCTAAGACCCTATGAAACGACTCATCCTTCTGACCTTTTATGTTCTTCATCTTAGTCTTCTTCCCGCCACTCTCTGCAATTTCTCCTGCAGCTTGATTCTTAGCTCTGCAGCTACCCCAAATTCCCGACCACCCTGTTGTGGCTCCTACTAACTCCTTATATAGCCAGCAGATACCAAATCTTTCGAGAATATCTTGATTATTCTTTTTACGACAAGTTACAAAATTATTATTTTTTTTCCTTTCTCTGCACGTCTTCTGAGATCTCCCAAACTTTCCAAACTATCCCAGGACTCAATCAGGACTAGATACATCCACTCTTCAGTGCAATATCTTCTTCTAATCTTCCCAAGTTAATCAACAGAAACCCAAGTGTAAGCCATCTCCTTGTTTTACCGTGAAACACAAAATTTCCTTTTTCTTCACCATACGTACCCCTGATTGGTGCAAACTATTCTAACTATACAAGTAAATTCTTCAGCGTATATATCTTCCCAATCTCACCGCGTTCTCTCCGAAAATACGACCAATAATAACCTGTAATACCAATCCTTCCCTGTTTACTTTAAACCGAAGATTTATCCCAATTTTGTCGAATCTAAACACCATACATTCCTTGTTTAGGTCAAACAACTCCATACCGATCCAAAACTGCGATTGAATCTCACTGTATCAATTCCAAAATTTGATCCAAAAATAACTCAGGTGGCTGCAACTTTTCCCGCCAAAACAAGTTTGAACGAAGAAGAAATGGGATGTCCCCTATCCAGACTGGGGGTTCGAATAACATCTGCCTTGGGGGTGTCCCGGGGATGCCCCTTATCCAAAATGAGAGTCTAAATAACATGTGTCCTCCGGGTGCCTTAGAAAACTTTTTGAGCCGATTTTTCCAAAAATATTTATTGGCCAAAAATACCTACACACACATAAAAAAACACCATAATAAGTACAAAAATGAGCACTAACAATATATAGAATCGAGACAAATCAGACAAAAAAATGTGTCCGTCAGTATCTTCGTATTTTAACTTAGCTAACTATTGTATCTTTTTTTTTCCAGAGCTCGAGGGACAGCTTCTCGCTGCAAATGAAAAGCTTGACAAGGCTCAATCTTCCTTAGTGCAGCAGGAAAGCCTGACAACATATTATAAGGGCTTAGCTGAGTCTTGGGATGAGGCGGCAAAGGAGGCAGCCAAAGAAGTCACATGTCTGTTTTCTTTGCTGTCGCAAGATGAGTTTAAGAACACATTGATTGCTTATAAGGCTCGTTGTCAGCTAGCCGAAGAGATCAACAAAACTCTGACTAGGATCGACAAGGTCTTATTGAAAGATCATGGCATTACGAAGAACTACCTGCGCCGCTCTATGCCTGAGCCCTTGACTTTCTCTTCAGATCCCTCTTCGGGTGGAAGTGTGCCTTCTTCTTAGAAGAAAAGCCCTGTTGATCAAGTTGAATCATCCAAAGGAAAGTATATTTCCTTGTTTGTTATAGACAGTTGATCTTTGTTGATTACTTGGCTTCGGGCCATTTTTTTATGTATTTTTGTTTTCATGCGTACTTTCCCCAACCTTGTAATAAACTTTTATGGAATAAATCATCGTTTATTTGAATCTGTGCAACTTAAGTTTTTCCTGCATTATTAATTCAGTTTTTAGACACTGAGCTTAGTTAAATAAAAAATAATAAAAGTGTTTGATTGCGATGCCCAAGGTATGCACCTTCGTGATCGTCTTGAGACCTTTCCCCCCGCTGGCTAATCCCTGGCCAGGGATTCCTGCAGTGATGAATGGGGGCAGCGTTCCTTGACATGTGGTATGTTATTGGAATATTTACATGTACCCATTCTCAATAATCACCGCCTTGCTATTGGTTGGGTATCTCTTTTCGCCGGATGCCTTCCCCATGGTCGTACACTTTATAGACACTGACAGGGGAGTCCCGAGAGATGGTATATGCCTACTTTCCCCAATGGATAGTTTTACAAAAAACTTATTTGTTTGATTGATAGATTGAGGTCTCTATGCCTCATCCAGAGATAGAAACATGTCAGCGGATATCTTTGCCTTCTTCTTCGGTATTCTTCACGCAGATGCGTAATCGCGCTGCCTTATGGATAGTATGGCTTGAGATATTTTGCATTCCACGGGTGTCTGAGGACCTCCCTTTTAGGTTGCGCAGTAGTAAGATCCATTACCTCGCGATGTCGTGTATAATAAATGGTCATCCCCATGTTGGTGCTAGCTTGCCCCACTTTTTCTCTCGCTGGTATTGGGGTATGGTTCAAGCACATCTTTGTCCTTCTACAAAGTTCCTAAGCTTAACCTTTTCTGTGTATTCCCTTGATAATTTGCATTGATAATTTTCCATTCATTGCAGCGTTGTTTCCCTTCTTTCTTCTAGGTCATCGAGCCTATCCAACATCATATATGTTGTAAGGTTCTTCTCCCAAGCTTCGGTCTTTGTGGTTAGCATGATGATCTTTGTAGGGATGACTGCCTCAGCTCCGTAAGTTTGAATGAACGGTGTTTCCTGGTGGCGGACCTCCAGTTGTCCTCAGATGCCCATAACACGTTGTGTAGTTGCTCGAGACCATCGTCCTTTATGTTCATCTAGCTTCTTTTTGAGGATAAGCGCGATGGTCTTGTTTGTGGCTTCGCCTTGGCCATTGCTTTGAGGATAAATGGGGTTGATTTATTCTTCTTGATTTTGAAGGTATCGAAGAGCATATCTATGTTCTTCCCCTGCAGTTGTTTTCCATTGTCGGAGACAATTTCCGCAGGGATTCCAAACCTGCAGATGATATTTTGGAAGATAAAAGTGAATACATCAGAGTCGCGGATCCTTGCTAGGGCCTTAGCTTCTACCCACCTGCTAAAGTAGTCTGTGTCCACAATTAACAATCGTCTTTTCCCTGACCCCCGTGATGAAAGGTCCAACTATATCTATTCCCCATTTGGCGAATGGCCACGGGATATCAACAGAATTTAGTTTCGTTGCAGGAGCGTGGATCTTTTTGGCGAACTCACCGGCATTCTTCGCACCTCCTGGACATCTTAGCTGCATCTCGTATCATTTGTAGCCGTAATACCCTTGCATTTTTGATTTATTTGCTAGTGACCTCATTCCACTATGGTTTCATGCGTCTCCATAATGGATTTATTTCAAGATGTAATGTCCTTCCTGTCTTGATAAGAATCGTAACAGCGGTCCCATGAAGGATTTTTTGTACAAAATTCCATCACGAAGGTCATACATCCCAGCCTTTGATTGTATTTTCCTGGCTTGCTTCGGATCCTGGGGAAGAGTTCCCTATTTAAGGTAGAGGTGAACCTCAGCTCTCCAATCCTCTTCGTTGGTAAAATCCTCATCTTCTTTCGCTTTTGTTACGATGTCATCTTCAATAAAATCTTCAGCGATATCTTCCCCTACGTCATCGTCAGCAATGTCCTCCCCTACATCGTCTTCACTATTTGTAGCGAAGGACTGTTGTGGGATGACCAAAGGTTCGTATACCCTTGTTACCTTGATGGCCTCGACGCTTTCATCTTTCAACATGGACGATATGTATGCTAAGGCATCAGCATGTCTGAGTTCTTTTCTGCATAAGTGCCGGAATTTGATACTAGGTATCTGGGCTGCTAGTGTTTGGACTAAAGCCATGTATGCTGACAGTGTCTCATCGTAGACGTTGTACTCTATCCCTATTTGTCGTATGACTAGCTGTGAGTCACTTGTCAGGCGAACCTCCGTCAGCCCCATCTCTATTATTAGACGGGGAGCGTGTACCACTGCTTCGTATTCCATGATGTTATTGGTATGCCCTCTGAATTCCAATCTTAGTGCATGAACAACCCTATCTCCGGTGGGGGAGGTGATTACGATGCCTATGCCAGCGCCTTCCCTATTCTTTGATCCGTCAACGAAGATCTCCCATCGCATTTGGGTTGAGGGTTCGAGAACATCCTCCTGCCTCCCGTCTTGACTTCCTCGGCATGCCCCTTACTTCTTCGTTTTCGAGGTAGATCCGCTAGGAAATCTGCTAAGACTTGTGATTTTTGGGAATGTTGGATTTCGTGGATGATGTTGAACTGGTCCAGGTGTGTGTTCCATTTTTCTATCCTTCCTACCTTTCCAGCACTTTTGAGAATAGCCTCCAGTGGAGCTTTACATGGAACACGAACGTAGTAGGTCAAGAAGTACATCCTCAATTTTTGGGTTGCCCAAACTAATGCCAAGATAAGTTGTTCGATCTTCGTGTAATTCCTTTTTGCTGAGTTGAGAGTCTTGCTGATATAGTAGATGGGTTGTTCTATCTTCATATTTGTTTTGACCAAAGACTCGTGTCTTGACCGCATCTTCTCAGGGTTGCTATGTAAAGAGCCGTACTTCATCGGGATCGAGGCTTTTGTAGGATTGGGATCTCGGCTAAATATTTTTTGATCTTTTGGAAAGCTTCTTCACACTCTGCCGTCCACTCGAACTTGCTCCCATTTTTGAGGATGTTGAAGAAATGTTTGCATCTATCCGATGATCTAGCGATGAATCTTCCCAGCGCTGCTAGGGATCCGTTGATCTTTTGGACTTCCTTCAAGTTCCTTGGTGATGACATTTCTACGATGGCCTGGATCTTGGGGGATCTACTTCAATGCCCCTTTTTGTCACTAGGTATCCAAGGAACTTTCCTGATATGACGCCGAATGTGCATTTTTCTGGATTCACCTTCATGTGGTGCTTCCTCATAGCTTCGAAAATGTCTCTTAGATCTTAATGATGATCCTTGCACAGCTTGCTTCGAAAATGTCTCCTAGAGCCCGGTCCCACGAGTTTTCCTAATTTAATAATATTTTTCATGATTTTAGAGAAAATTCATAAAATTAGAGAATTCTCATGGTTTTAGGGAAAATTCATAATCAGGGAATTTTCCTAATTTGAGAGAAATAATAAAACAATGAGACGTGAGGTGTGGGACCGCCCACGGCTAGGGCATGGCCGGCCGGCTGGTGCTCGGTCCCACGAGTTTCCTAATTTTATAATATTTTTCATGATTTTAGAGAAAATTCATAAAATTAGGGAATTTCATGGTTTTAGAGAAAATTCATGAAATCATGGAATTTTCATAATTTGAGAGAAATAATAAAACAATGGGACATGAGGTGTGAGACCGGCCACGGCTAGGGCATGGTCGGCCGGCTGGTCCTCGATCCCGCAACACCTTTCCCTAATTTTATTATTTCTTTGCTAAAATCATGAGATTAGAGAATTTCCTTGAAACGAAGGAGATTTGCTCGAACGAGAGAATTTTCACAAGATCATGGAAAATAATAAAATATGACAAACTATAAAATTGGGCGCGGGAATGGTCACGACATGACTGCCAACATGAGCCCAGTACCCTGGCGCCTTTGCAAATATTTTTTTATTATTATTTTTCCTTCCTATTTTACATAGGTTCATCGTTCATTCATATTTTTGAAATGCTCGTTTTTCGCATTCAAATCTTTGAGGTCTCGTGCATTATTGCTAGTACACTTGCACCATTTTAGTCGTGGCTTATTCGATGCTCAGATGCCTGTCTCTTTGAATATTTATCACTAACCCGTGGAATTCTGCTGGGAAGAACCACGAATTGAAGTGATAAAATATAACGAAAATCGTAGAAAATTGCTGGATATTCAGGCGATTGGAGATAATTAATCGATGGCTCTATACTAAAGGTGGCTTCCTATCTAGGACCATTAATTATTCGAGGTTGAGCAATATGAACTTGCCGGAGTGTCATATTCCTCTTGTATAGTCATGGAAAACATGGTTGCATCCTGAAGACGTTATTTCTCTATACTAGAAGACATGTTGTCTAGGAGCCGTCCAATCTTGCGATTCTGTACATGTATGTGTAACACCGTGTTTTTAGCATGGCGCATGCTAAAAGATGCGCCATGACACGAGATGAAGCTTCATCCAAAGCTTCGCGCGTAGTAAAGGAACATTGGCCCTTGGCCAATGTGTTGACAATCTCATGTAGACAACATGGCCTACATCGGGATGGCAGTGGGACGGCCAACATGGCCGGACATCGGGTTATAATGGGCGCCAACATGGCCGGACATCGGGTTGGCGATGGGCCCTACCAACATGGCCGGGACATCGTAATGGCGATGGACGGCCAACATGGCGGACATCGGGTTGGCGATGGACGGCCAACATGGCCGGACATCGGTTTGGAATTGGACGCACCAACATGGCCGGACATCGGGTTGGCAGTGGACGGCCAACATGGCCGGACATCGGGTTGGCAGAGGACGGCCAACATGGCCGGACATCGGGTTGGCAGAGTACGGCCAACATGGCCGGATATCAGGAGAATACATGACAACGACCATGAATAGTAAACGGGGAGTTGATGAAATATTTTTCGTCCCCTTTCCATACTTGTAGAAATTCCATTAAGACATATATAGGGAGGGGTAGTTGGTTGAAGGTGCATATGCGGACTATGTACCAAGTAAGCTTCATAGCTTAGTTTAAGAGTATAAATGATGCCTAAGGCTCATTTATAGTTGCGTAGCCTCGCGAAGAGGGCATTTGATGCTTAGGCATCGTTATGCCATATTGCAGACCAAACATGCATCACTTGGATGCATTTCGACGGAACGGCCTATACGGACTAGGCCATTTCCATTATTGCTTGGCCACGTCCATGCAAACGAGTTGGATTAAGTTTCACCCTTCGTGGATGAACTACGGTCTGTGCTTGATCCCTTTAGAGTAGGGAAGGGTGCGTAGGCAGCCGCAATGAGTTGCAGTATTGCCGGTCCAGCACTTTGTCGCTCATATCATCTAATTCGGAGATGATTGCGACATTCTGGCCCCTCATATCATCTAAGCTCGGTAGCTCACGCCAGAGATGATTGTGTCTATACTTGATGAGGCTTAGTTGCATGCCAGCAAGTGGATGCTCATACTTCCTATCAAGCTACAAAGAGAAAGCTATAGCCTATCTGGAGGCGAAAAACCCGAGTGTCGTAATTTAGCACAAGAGGTGTCCATTTTGATAGGAAACGGCCCAAAGATCAAGACATGTTGATCCACATGGTCACCACAATTTGGCCAAATTCCATCGTTTAGAGCCTCAAAAGGCCGTTTTGCCGTATTAAGCAAGTTTTTGCTTTAATTAATAAACCCTTTGCGGAACAAGGGTAAGTTGGAATGGTGTGGAAGCTAAGTTAGATGCATCATGCTCCAAGAGCATGCTTGCAAGGGCAATTGAACGTGCATTTGCCTAGCTTTGAGGCCCGGATCGTATCTTCATCATGGCGCATCGGGAAGTTACGGCTGCATGGGCAACGCGCCAAAGGCATAATTTTCCTGTCCGTCACAGATGGTATCGTAGCAAGTTTCGAGAAAACTCTAGGGACTTAAAGGGTGGACTCATTAGCGAGTTATTAGTAGTGGCAACCGGCCATGAGAATTATTAGTGGTGGCAACTCGGCCATGGAAATCTTAGTAGTGGCAATCGGCCATGGAAACCTTAGAATTGGAAATCGGCCATATAAGTCTATTATTTTTGCACGCCAATTGCGATTCTTGTTTTTTTGTGGGCACTTTTTGGATTCCCCAGGCAGGTGGTATGGGACATGTGCTCAAAAGGTCTAAATTGTTGTTCATGACAACTTGAAGAAACCCGTGATTTCTGAGCTTCTAGTATGGGACTTTTGCTCAGGAAATCCAATTCGAAGAGATTGTCCACAATAGCTTTGGTTTTGAATTTCGAGGACGAAATTCTTTGAAGGGTGTGATAATGTAACACCCCGTGTTTTAGCATGGGGCATGCTAAAAGATGCGCCATGACTCGAGATGAAGCTTCATCCAAAGCTTCATTGCGTAGAAAAGGAACATTGGCCCTTGGACAATGTGTTGACAGTGTACGTCCAACATGGCCGGACATCGGGATGGCGTGGACGGCCAACATGGCCGGACATCGGGATGGTAGTGGACGGCCAACATGGCCGGACATCGGTTGGCGAGTACGACCAACATGGCGGATATCGGGAGAATACATGGCAACGCCATGAATAGTAAACGGGAGTTGATGAAATATTTTTCGTCCCCTTTCCATACTTGTAGAAATTCCATTAAGACATATATAGGGAGGGGTAGTTGGTTGAAGGTGCATATGCGGACTATGTACCAAGTAAGCTTCATAGCTTAGTTTAAGAGTATAAATGATGCCTAAGGCTCATTTATAGTTGTGTAGCCTCGCCAAGAGGGCATTTGATGCTTAGGCATCGTTATGCCATATTGCGGACCAAACATGCATCACTTGGATGCATTTCGACGGAACGGCCTATACGGACTAGGCCATTTCCATTATTGCTTGGCCACGACCATGCAAACGAGTTGGCTTAAGTTTCGTCCCTTCGTGGATGAACTACGGTGCGTGCTTGATCCCTTTAGAGTATGGAAGGGTACGTAGGCAGCCGCAATGAGTTGCAAAAGATTGCCGGTCCAACACTTTGTCGCTCATATCATCTAATTCGGAGATGATTGCGACATTCTCGCCCCCTCATATCATCTAAGATCGGTATCTCACGACAGAGATGATTGTGGCCATACTTTATGAGGCTTAGTTGGATGCCAGCAAGTGGATGCTCATACTTCCTATCAAGCTACAAAGAGAAAACTATAGCCTATCTGGAGGCGAAAAACCCGAGTGTCGTAATTTAGCACAAGAGGTGTCCATTTTGATGGGAAACGTCCCAAAGATCAAGACATGTTGATCCACATGGTCACCGCAATTTGGCCAAATTCCATCATTTAGAGCCTTTAAAGGCCGTTTTTGCCGTATTAAGCAAGTTTTTGCTTTAATTAATAAACCCTTTGCGGAACAAGGGTAAGTTGGAATGGTGTGGAAGCTAAGTTAGATGCATCATGCTCCACGAGCATGCTTGCAAGGGCAATTGAACGTGCATTTGCCTAGCTTTGAGGCCCGGATCGTAGCTTCATCATGGCGCATCGGGGAAGTTACGGCCAAAGGCGTAATTTTCCGGTCCAATCGCATGAGACGTGTCGTGGTCTCACTGGGAGACTACACATCTACATCTTCTCTGAGAAACTTTCTCGATCAGAGGTTTTATGGCATGAGCTTTCACACTTAGAGACATGAGTCTCAATACTCATCCGATTGCCGGATCCGGAGTAATTATGAAATTTCTCAGTATTCATGAGATGTGCCGTGGCCTCAGCTGGGAGACTACATATCTACACATACTTTGAGAGACATCCTTCTCAGTCAGAGATTTATGGCATGAGCTTTCATGCTTTAATGAGAGACATGGGCCTCAATACTCATCCGATTGCCGGATCCGGAGTATAGCTTTACAATTTTACCCTTTGTCGAAAATCCACCATCTACATTAAGTCCCTTGCTTAGTGGGGAACAGTCATGTTCCTCAGTCAGCATTGAATGGTGATTTTCCAGGTACAAACTGAAATAAGTAATTGAACTTAGTCATAAGATAAGACATTACCATATTTCAACTGAATGAGAAAACCATGGTTTGAGCAAAACCCAGTGGCATAATAGAGCATCATCCAGCGAGCAAAACTTTTTGTAGAACCGTTGATTCGATGGTGGAACCATGGTTGGTCTAGGATTTACGGGCCGGGCCCAAAGAGGAAATGCTTAAGGAATTAGGTTTTGGAAATTAAATTAGGTATAAAAGGAATTAATTCCTTTTTTTTTATTCTTCCCACACGACCACCATCTTCTTCATCCCTCCCTCCACCTTCACGTCCGAGCTTAGCAAGAGAGGAGGAATTTTTCGTCGGAGCGGCACCATCCGTCCGTCCAACTTTCGGCCGGCACCGACCAGGTACGCAACTTTTTTTTTTTTTTTGCTTTTGCTGATTTCATGAGTTGTTCATGTTGAAATTCTATACATGTGTATATATTAGCGTGAGTTTTGTAGAAAAACCCTTATTTTATTAAACGTATGTTCGTTCGATCGTTAGTTTAAGAAACTAGCAACAATCCCTAACTTGAGAGAGATTTTTCTTTAGAAATAGACTCGTGTCCAAAGTGATAAAATTTTGTTTATGATCTTTCATGAAAACCAAAACTTTATCTTAAAAAGGTGTGAGCTTTCACAAAACCGAAAAAAAACCTCGTTTTAGAGAATAATGCTCATACGAAGGAAAAATAGATTTTTTTTTGAAACCGTGACATATTATGATGAATATAATGTATATTTTATTCACATGAGTTTGTTCTCATTAGATAAAAGTTTGAAAATTTTGTGAGTAATTCACATTAATTATTGCTTTGTGAAATCAAAATGTGGGTTTTGAGTAACCTTGGAACTTTGAAAATTTATTTATGATGAATTGTCTTGGTGTAGATTTCATAGTTCAGTTGTGGATGTTCATACTATGAAAATTATGTCTATGATTTTATGAAAAATCAGTTTTGAAGACCAATAAAGCCTCGTTAGTGGATGCAGGTTTCAAGGAATGAACTAATTTTGGAGTGTTAACTCTTGCGGCACAATCACTATTGTTAGTGGAATTGTAAAGAGGTAAGAGTTAATAATTACCATTTTTGTTGATACTGTATTCCCATTTGCATGATTCCATCATCTTGTTGAAGCTTGCGTTTAGACGACTGAAGCAAAATGTTGTGTGAATTTTACAAACTACTTTGCAAGAATGTCTTATTCCCAAGTTAATGATGCTTCCAGAGATAAAATGTGTGTAGACAATGATATCTCTAGAGAAGAGGCATGCATGGATGAGACTTCCGTTGGCGGAGAGGAAGACGAAGCACCTGGAATTAAGAATGTTCCGAATATAGATGATGCATTTTTTGAGGTTCAGGAAACTGAAAAGCGTCTCAGATCTCCAGCATATCGTCTTTTGATAAACCCCAGGACGGTTACTCAAAAGAAATTGGTGACTCCTCGAGCAGATGTTCGATTTTGTCTTGAACGAGGACTCTTCTAGGCTTCAATTATAGAATTCAAGCTCTCTCGACGCCCTTTAGAGAAATTTTTGGATGGGCAAGACACATGCAATATATCCTCGTGTTAGAGTTATGTTGTATAGAGCACAAGTTTTCAGGGATATTCAAGTATCTGGAGATTTGTACATCTTTCATGATGCACGAGGTCTTGTGGCCCTTCTTGCTCGCTGGTGTATTTCGACTCATACCTTTATATGTAGTTGGGGAGAGTTTACCATTACCTTGGAAGATGTAGTTGCTTTATTGCATCTTCCAATCACAGGTAATTTTCCTGATGAGCTTTCCATGGAGGAGAAAGCAGTTTCCAACACCTTAACAGTTGAGATGGAGAGAATTAAAAAGGCTTCTGGTAAAGGCTATTATGATCAATGGTGGCCATGAGATATCCCTCTCAACGAACCTGACAGTATGTTATCTATCGCCGCTTTCTTGTATTTATGGTTGTCTAGGGACGTGCTTGAAGACGCCGGGACTTTGTTAAAGCAATTTGTAATCCCTTTCGCCATTAAGATGGATCAGGGTGAACAACTTCCCATATGTAGCTTATTCTTGGGTTCTTTGTACTCTAATCTGGATTCCCTGGTCGTATACTCCATTGTTTCAAATGGCTTTATGAAGATTGAATGCCACGCCAATACGATGTTCCTCCAATCCTTGATGTGGGAGCGCTTCGAGAAGTATGCGCCTATTCCTCGTAGTATTTTGCAAGGGTCGACTATTGGTGATTCTCGGCGTATTTTCTATGAGAGGGATAACGCCAGGATCATGCGTTGGTCTACGAAGCAATTCTGTCTAAGATGCGCCCCATTGATGTATTAGAAGACGAGTCTGAGTTCCACTTCTGTCCCTGGGTACTGATTCTGTAGTTGCAGGATTTCCTACACTACACCCCTCATAAGAGTCCATACAATCTAAAACATTTTAGATGAATATTGATAACTTCTTTTTATTAATTTTCTTGATTACTTACAAGATAAGTGGAAAATGGGCTAAAGAATTACAATCACTCTAAATTATCTCTCTCCTAATGACTTGCTCAACACTCGAAAAAGATCTCCCCCTCAATGGGTTTGCTCGGCTCTTTATATAGGGTATTACATAATGGATGACAGCTAAGCTGTCCTTTATTTTCGGGAGCGACTCGCGAAGTGTCGCAAGTTTACAAAGGTAAAATCTCACGACGCTCCCAAATCTCGCCAAGTTTTCACGTCTTTCTTATGTTCAGGCTGTCGTCATCTGTTGCGTCATTTATATTACTCATCTGCGACGCCATCGCAACACTGCTGTTTATTGATCTCGCGAAGTATTGATGTCGCGATATTCTGATCCTACTATTCCTCCTTATATTTCCCAATTGACAACTTTCAATATCAAGAAAGTACAAATTTGAAATCTGGTGTTGACTTGAGTGATGGCGAAAGATCCTTCATGTTGAGTTGTACTCCGAGTCATTTGATAGCAGACAACATATGGAGACTTTTCGGTGGAGGAATACAAAGATTGATAGAGCAGACCGTCAGATGGGTATGGATCAATGTGTTCCAACTTTCCGGAGGAGAAAACCATCAGTGGAACAGCTTAAGACTTATTTAGACCATACCCATGTCGAAGGAAGCTCTTATTGGTTTCCTTGTGCCGACCGAATTACGTATGTAACTCCGGGTTATATTGATTTTTGGAACCAGCAATTTGAACGTCTACATGATTTCGTAGGGGTTAGTCAACCCTTGGTGAAAGAACCTCCTTCTGCTGATATGATTGCATCTAGACCCAGTTGAAACCCATCTCTGGTGATGATAAGCGAAAGACATCTGCGCAGGATGTTCACCGAAGATGTATATTTTACACATTCTTTGTAAAATTAAAATAATTTCCTTTGATTATCAACTTAATTTTCTTTCCTGTAGGACGGTCGTGCTGTGAGACCTCGTCTTGAAGTGAATTTCTCAGAAGCGGAAACAGTTGTTCACGGTGGAGAAGGTAGGAACAAGAATTGTAAGTTGTTTCCTAATACCATAAAGTCCCCGTGGTTATTTCTTTGGTGAGTTGTCGACACTTTTCCGTTGTAACTTCTTCTATCCGCATTACTAGGATCATGAAACCAATATTTGTTATTTGATTACAAAACTTTGCTCCTTCTAGTATTGTTGGTCTTCAATTCTTCTTGGGCGGATAACTCTCGATTTGAGCGTTGAAGAAGAAAAATATTGTGAGTACTCTCCTTCACAAACAAACATAAATTCCTCATGCAAAAATATTAATTATTTGAGAATATCTCCAGGAGGATATTGCCATGGAGGTGGATAGTGTTGATATTCGGTCATCCTCCGAGAATAGAGGCGAAGGAAATTCTAAATATTCGGAACCGAATGAAAATGATGAACCTCTTGATGTTGACACGAGCAATCCCAACTCTTTGAACACTTCGAAGACCCCCCAAGTAAGCACACATCTTGTAACCTCTTCATAGAAATATGAAATTGCTTATTTGTGAGTGAATGAATGAGAATCCATGTGAGTGTACAAGTAATTTTGGCGAAATACGTCATCAAAAATTTCAGATTTCAGTTTTTAGCAAAAATACCGTAAAACTTTCATCTGAAGTCGGATTTCATGATCCGCATATGTATCTTCAATCCCAGAGAATTTCAAAGCTTTAGTAGAGAAGATTTTTGAGTTTTGAGCACGTTTAGGACCTTAAAAAGGCGAAACAGTAAACTTCCAGGAGACTTCCAGAATTTTTTCAGATTGCATGTTGCCCGATGTTTCAACCACATCTTTATTCTCCTTCATCGATTGTCATGAAATTTTGACATTTGGTAGAGGACATCCATACGAAGAGAATGGTATATGAGCCATCCTCAGATTCCTTGTAGGTTGATCCCAGTTTGTCTTTTAGTACAGAGTGGAGTACAGCTTTTTCAGACGAGATTACCGTAAAACGTATTTTCATGACTTTCATGTTATTTGCTCATGCCTTGAGTGCATAATGATGAGATTTGATGATGTGGTATTGATTGTATGCTGTATTTTATAATCTCACTTGGTTTCATGCTTTAAATGACTCTAACCTCATGTAATCTTCGTATTAGGTGTTAAATACCGAAGTTGAGGATATTGATACCAATGAGGATAACCCGAATTTCCCTGGAGTTGTTGATGAAGAGACAACCATCCCTGCACTTCAAGGCCCTGAGAAGGTTGTCACTGAAGTTATGGAAACCCAGATTGTTGCTGCTTCAATGATAGAAGAAACCAAAACACCAGTAGAGAATACTGATGAAATTGTTGTCCCGATTATAGAAGCTGCTCCAGTAATCGAAAATCGTATAGTGGTGCATGAATATCCAAATGCAGGAGTTGCTTTTGATCCTCCCTTTTATGCTTCACTCCCGTATTATGAACTAGTAGGTGGATTCAGCGTTCCCATTGGATATGCAGGCTTTTACGAGAAAATATGGAAGAAGTTTGGTCACATAATAGTGGACATGAATCCCGGGTGTGCTTATGCTTTAAGAATGCAAGTAGGTATTATCTTGCATGTTGTAAGTGATATATGCACTAGGGCCAGAAGTAATGTGACTCCAGATATACTCTTTGATTGGGAGTTTAACTTGGAGAATTCAGAAAGACTTGGCTTCAATGTAAAGTGGCTTCGTAAGCAAATGAACGCTATCAAGGACTCATGTGAGAACAACATACCCTTTCCCAATGATGATGTGATGGAGAAGGAAGACAAGATTTTCAGGCTGACTGAGGAGCTGAACAAGGAGAAGGCAGCTTTGCAGGTCTTGAAGGATGGAGAGGCGCAAAAATCCTTTTTCGCCGATTTCCTTTGATTTCCTTTTCATAATCTCTTGAACTTCTGAACTTCTGAAAGATGTGAGGTTTTTATTTGGGTCTTGATATTGGATAACTTTGGATTGGTAGATGATTGAGGATTTTCTTTTGGATTTGATAGAGATTTTCTTTTAAGTAAAATGAACTGAATTTTGATAAATTGATGAATTCAAATACTGATTGCAAGTATTGCAAACATTTTGGAGGAATTGAAATACAATGAAAGAAAATCCTAAATGCCAAATCCAGACGTCATGATTGCTCAAACGTCTAGTACCTCAAACGCCCAATAATTTCAGATAAATGCCTTAAGCCAATTCTCATGAATTCTTGGCGGGGGTTCTGCTATCTGTATTGATTAATTTGTAGTATCCTCCGGTTACGGACTTAGCAACCATAAACGGTCCTTCTCAATTGGAACCCCTTGCGGAATGGAGATCACATTTAGCCGCCTTGAGAACCAAATCTCCTTCTTTGAATTTGTTCGGCTTAATAGTTCGCGCCTTGAATATTTTTTGTTGATTCCATGGTTGTGGCACATATGGACACTCGTGTAGAGGAGAGTATCCAAAGATACTTTTTGTCGTGCATAGTTATGTCTTGACAATAAACCTCTTGATAGAATGATCAACATGGAGATGCTCTGAGCGTAACCATTTGGTGTAATACTGCTGAGGAGAGACTATCCACTCGTAGCTTTTGGTAATTTCTAAGTTGTTATCAAGGAGAAGTCCCCGTACCAGAGCAGTATATTTCAACATTGGTATTATTGGTTTATGAAGAGGAATAAGACTTTCCTGAGTACGGAACCTCTTGATGAAAGAATGTGCACTTTCTCCAGGCTTCTGTGTGAGTTCCGTCAAAGCTTTAACTTCTTCCAAGTGCTCAAATGACGGAGTCTCCTCTATTTCTTCTAAGTCAGAGCTCTCTTCAACAACATGACATGTTGAAGGCGTTGGAGTCTTCTTTCCAGCGTGAATCCAAGTTCATCCAAGAATCATGTCATATCCCGGGTCTTCTCGAATTATGTAAAACTTAGTCTCAGTACAGACTGATTTTTCTATAAATTTGAGATTGATGTAGCCATATGCATCTCTGGAAGTTCCTTCGTGGTCTCTGATTGCCATGGGAGCATGAGTGGCTTCTTTTCGAGTAATGCCAGCGGCTCTAAGAGTTTTCAAAGGAATGATGTTGACGGCGGTATCAACATCGACAAATGCCCTCTTGAATTCATTTCCTTTAATATGCATTGTGGTGAGCAGTCCCCAGTCATACATTTCTTTGGCGGTGGCTGAAGGTTCATGAGGTACTTCTGGAAGCAATAGGCGTTTCCCAGACACTATGTGGTTCAAAGCTGTGAACATATCTCCCCTTTGCGCTTTCGACAGATAGAGTAATTCTCAGACATGCTCTATCAATGACTGAACTGCTTCTTTGATCGGTGCTTCAGAGATGGAGAAAGTCCTGACTGGGAGGGGATCTATGTGCACTACTTCGGCCCCGAGATTAAGTTCTCCTGACTCAACCTTTTCTCGGAATATGCGTTTAAAAACTTTGCAGCTACTTGTGGGGTGATTGACGAACCTGTGGAAGCGGCAATAACGAGGGTTTTCCATGTCTTCCTCAGTTGGGTCTCTTCTGACCTATGGTAATTTGATTGCACCATCCTGGATCCAGGCATCTAGTAGTTTGATCACTTATCCTTGGGGAGAGGAAAGTCAGGTGCATCTTAATCAGGAGTCTCTGTATGTTGGCCAGGAGCTTGTGCCTCTGGTTTGTCCTTTGATGAGTGCCAAATATTGCATATTTATACACCTATTTATTGGCATTTAACTCATCTTTTGTACTCGAAATCGATATTATCCCATTCTGTGTTTTCTTTGTTTTCAAGAATAAATATTTGTACTAATTAATTTTGTGTTTTTAGGTAGTAAATAAAGCTCGGAGAAATTGAGGAGCCAAAAGAGTAGAAAATGGGAGACGAGCGTCTATGGAGCAGAAATCCAAAGCCCGCGCGCGCAACAGTTGCAACCCAACAAGGAGCAACCCATCTACAAGACATGGGCCCAATCTATCCAAGACCCGCGACCCGGATCCGAGCCCGTCCACTCCAAGCCATTGAGATCTCGCCCAGCTGCATCCTACGGTCGCTCCATCACTCACATCATTTCTCGATGCCTCCGCTCAACACCAAATCGCCCCATTTATCCCTCGGCCGTTCAGATCTCACCCGCCACATCCAACGCTCGCTACAGCCTCCTCATCGATCTTTGCTACACCCGCTTCCCAACTAAACACCCTATACCTATACCCCCATCGACCAAAATCATTTCTTCTTTCTTCTTCTCTTTCTTCTCCATACCGCCTGCAGAGAAACCCATCTTCTCCTCCCTCTCCCCGACCATACCCATGGCAGAACCACCACCTCACCACCTCCATCATCACCTTACCTGACAACAGCTTCACCAACCGCGCCAGTAGCACCTTCACCTCCTCTCTAGGTCTAGCTATCTCTCTCTTAGCTTCTCCCAACCCTAGAAGCTAAATTAGAGATAACTAGAATTAGGGTTTCTCCAACAATCGACGCATGGAGCTCAGAGACAAGACAAGAGAGTATGGGCGATTGGGTTTGTTTTCTAATTTCTGTTTTGAGAAAATTAGGGTTTTGCTTTCTCTGGGATGTATAAATAGAGTTTAGGAGATGTGTGTAAAACTTCATGCCTGGGCTAGCCAGAGCACCAATAGTAGTTTAATTTGTGTTTTAGTCATGTGCTAATTTAATTGCTAGGGTGTTGATGAAACCCCTATTTCTTATGCTAATATATGCAGTGTTCATATTGTTCTTGATGTGCTTAAACTATGATTAGGATCAATAATTAGCTAATGCATCAAATAATCCTGTGATAGGTTGTACTGTAGAAAGACATCCTATACTAGGGGAGTATTAGTGAATTAGCTAACCACAAATCCACCTGAGGCCTTCAAGGGAAGGTTCAAGACACAATAAGAAACTGCCTTGTCTTAGCTTAGAACTAGAGGGTTGATTCAATCACTCTAGTCCTCTCAGCAACCTTTTTATAATTTTATTTTACAACTTAGTTCATTGTAACAAAAACAACTCAGTCGCTTCGACACACAACCAAACATTTGTGTTACACTTGCTAAAAATCAGTTAAGTAAAGCCATAGATCAGCATACAGCACCACAAGTCTCTGTGGTTCGACCCGTATTTGCCCAGTTCTGCATAGTAGACACCGTGCACTTGCGGTTATAACAAGTAGGCATTAAAATCAAACCACTTTCAAAGCCTACCAAGTTTTTGGCGTGGGCCGGGACTTGGCGTGTCTTTGTATTGGTCTTTTGCTTGCTTCGCTAAACTTCATCTCACCATTGTATATATGCACTTGCATTTTAGCGTAACTTAGCTGTAACTTGTTTATTTTTGCATCTTTTAGTGCATTCTGTTCATTGCATTTTGTTCACTATATTGTTGTATTTTAGTTAGCCTAATTGTTCATATATCTTGCATCACTTTAAGGCTCTCTGTCATTACATTCTATAGTTGTTACATTCTGACATTGCAATTTGAATTCCATAAGTAGCTGTAATCATCTTAGCCCTGTAGTAGTAATTGTATGTTGTAAATTTTTACATCCTCATAAACTGCATCATTAACAGCACCTGCAACTAGCCGTATTTTGCATCATCTTGTTAGTTAGTTTGCATCACATGTTGTAGTTCATTAAATTTTTGTACTCTTGTAGCTTAGTTATGCATTTGTCAAACTTCTTTCCTCTATAGCTTAAGCTGTCCTTAGTACTTTGTTAACACCTGTTATTTCATTCAGCATCTGGCATAGCTTGATCTCAAGCCCACATGATTTGATCTGTCACTTCTGTCACATTAGAGCTGAACTCCCAGCTGCATCTTAGGCTGCAGCTATTGTTTGAGAAGTATTTTACTCAGTTTTTCAGTAACTCATCACTGCTGTTCTCAGAAGTTGCCTATTGAGTCAAGTTGTTGATCGATAATTGCTCTTCTTGTTTCTATGCTACCTACACATATTGGAATACTGATATCCTCTCCTGAGCAAACAGGTACCTGAGACATCCCTGCAAAGCTGTTGTGAAAACCAAGGAGAGGAAGGACAAGGAGCAGGATAAGTGGTGGAATTGCCTAAACCCAGTTTCTATACTGGTGGTATTGTACTTTCCAACCCCATTTCTTCTCTGAATAGTTGAATCTTTTTGATGAAATGAACACCTTGTATGCTCTCTGAACCTTGATATCTGCATGAATGCCATTGACCTAACAAGCACATTGTATCCTGTGTACATAGCTGCCCTGTCACATAGGTGAATGAGCTGTGATTTTGAAGTTGGCCAAACTTGTAACTGACCTGTGCAACCCTCCATCCCACTTGTAGCTGTTGAGCTTGAGATTGTGCATGCTCTATTCAGTTGGCAAGTGTGTTAAAACCTGATGCTATGCTTGTATAACCATATGAGTTGCATAGCCTGAGCATATCCCATCCAACTCTGTTGCTGCTCAACCCTGAACTGGTGCTAATTGCATGATAAGATTCGAGACATTTGAATAAGATTGTTGCCATATGAGCCTGTGTTGTGTGTAATCTGTGCATGACCCTGAACTTATTGGCATGAATGCATGAAAACAAGCTAGAATTTCTAGAATTGATCCATCCCTGTGCCTTGTGTGTTGTGTGCTATAACCCCTTAGCTGTCATCTGCCCTGAGCTCAGCTCCAGCCCATGTAGCTGTTGAGCTTAAGCTGCAGACCCTATTGAGCTAGGTTGTTGCCAGCCCACTTCATCTACCCTGTGCCTTGTATGACCCTGTTGAACCATATCTGAGCAATATTTACTTCCTTTTTCTCTGAGTTGTGCATTGCATAGTTGCTTGAAATCCCATTGGAAAGCTGAATTGTGTGCTTGTGTGTAATCTGTGCATTCTTTGAAATAGTCGACTACTTAGTTCATCTTCTCACCGTGACTCCTAGGCTTCAACCAAGCTCGTGCTCACCAGCCCCTGAAGCTGTGAGACTGATCTGCAACATGGTTAACCAAGTTGGGGGCATTCCATACCTGACATCAACTAGGATGGTTGATATCAATCGACCTAGTTGACTCGTCAACTCGAGCATAACTTGTGAAAGCCCACCAAGTCAACGAGAGAGTTGATGGCCTGTACTCTTATGCATGCTCAACCCTGAACTAACACTAGATTATCCAATCCCTGGAAGCCCTGCAAATTTTGTGCATACATCTGTGAACATTGGGGATGACTGACCCTGTTGACCCTTGCATCTTAGTAGTTTGCTGACTTGCTGCTGTGCCTTAGCAAATTGCCATGAGAGTTTGGCTCTGAAGTAGTGCTGTGATCACAAACCCCTGCATATTGGCCAAACTGTGCATAAATCTCTGAAAACTGAGTATGTTAACACTCTGTGGCATGTAAGTCTGCTGTAAAAAGAGCTAAAATAATTCATCTTCTTTTGCTCATCTGTTCATCTATTGCATGCCCTGCACCTTTGCACATGATCTGTGAACTTGAGTAACATGCTGTCTTGTTAATTCAATGAACCTTTAATGTTTTGAATGATTTAAGCATGTTTTTCAGCTGAAATGGTTGCTTGCTGTAGTATTTATGCTTATAGCATCACCCAACCCTTGCAACATATTGAATTTGTGCACCTTGCATTCTGTCTTTCTTGTGCATCTGCCATCCTGTGCTTAACCTGTGTGTTGTGTTATTTTTGAGTTGTGCCTCCCTGTGCATAAGATCTGCACACCAGCAAACTGTGCATAAAGCTTGCCAACCTTTGCATAAGCTGAGTTGCATCTAAGGCTGTGCTTCACTGTGTACACCCTGTGTTGTGCATAAACTGCCCTGTGCACTTTCCATCAGCAAGAAGCACTACTCGTGCTTAGAATTAGGTGTCAATTTTGTTGAGTGAGTTGTGTCTCACTAGGCTTTGCACACAAACTGGGCTGTGCATTTTCACTTAGACTAAACCCAAACTGGGCTCTGCATAAGCTGAAGCCCACAAAACCAATCTGCCCACACAAACCAAAGCCCACACAAACCAAATCCCACATAAACCAAACTGAGCCTGTAGGATCAGAATATCGCGACAACAACGTTCCGCGAAGGTAATGAACAACAACATCGCGAGAGCGTCGCAGGGAATTAAGATGAATGACGCACTGGATGACGACAGGAAGATATGAAGTCTGGCGAGGGTTAAGAAGTGTCGCGAGTATGAATACTTATACATTCGCGACATTTCGCGAGACATTCCCTGAAAATAAAGGACGACCTAGTCGTCATTCACTATGTATTACCCTATATAAAGGGATGAGTGAGTCTGTTGTAAGGGGGGGATTCTTTTGAATTAGAGAGCAAGATATGAAGAGAGAGAAACTTTGTGAGTGTTTGTAATTTCTCAAGTGTAATTCTATTCATCTGTGTAGACATTTCAAGGAAATAATACATAAACATTCATAGTTATTCATCTTTCAATGGATTAGTTAAACAAATTATAGTGAGGGGTGTATTGTGGGATTTCCTGCAACTACATATTGGCGCTAGAAACAGGGACTGAGGAAAGATTGACATAGAGATTTGGAAGAATTTGAGTTAGCAGGAAAGAAATTTGAGATAATTTTCAAAAGAGAAATGGCAAGAAGAAGAAATGTACTTGAACAACCCGTGAGAAGAAGTGGAAGACTTGCTGGAGAAAGGAGAAATGAACGAGGAGAATCGTCAAGAATGAATATGAGGAATGATGAAGATAATTATGTTCAACCTTTAATTCCCCCGATAGCAAATGAAACAAAGCCTTATGGAAGAGTAGAACGGTTGAAAGAGACGTGTTAGGAATAGAATGGAAGAGTAGACATCTGTAATAAAGTCCGTGTGAAAATGTGGGACTGAAACAGGTATAGATAAGCAATGGCGGCAATTCAAAAACATTGATTCTCATGACATTCTCTCCTTCGCAGAGAAGACATACGGAGAGGGGAGAAGATGTAGGATTATTATATCACGCAACATATTTTCTTAACATACGAGATTCAATTATTTCCCTAACTCGCGAGAAGAGATTGTGAGGTTCATTATTTTCCATAACCATGAGGCAAGAAATGATATTTCATATATATTCCTCAAAGCTTCGAAACTTCGCCAAAGAATAGAGGCAAGTACGTACTTTTCAAGAAAAGTATTCTTTCGCTCGTTCCTTCACCAATAAAGACCAAAGACTATTACAATAATGGATTTTTCCTTCAAAATCGCTCTTCAAGCAATATTCAAGGAAAAAGAGGCAAGATGTAGGATCAGAATATCGCGACAACAACGTTCCGCGAAGGTAATGAACAACGACATCGCGAGAGCGTCGCAGGGAATTAAGATGAATGACGCACTGGATGACGACAGGAAGATATGAAGTCTGGCGAGGGTTAAGAAGTGTCGCGAGTATGAATACTTATACATTCGCGACATTTCGCGAGACATTCCCGAAAATAAAGGACAGCCTAGCTGTCATTCACTATGTATTACCCTATATAAAGGGATGAGTGAGTCTGTTGTTGAGGGGGAATTCTTTTGAATTGGAGAGCAAGATATGAAGAGAGAGAAACTTTGTGAGTGTTTGTAATTTCTCAAGTGTAATTCTATTCATCTTTGTAGACATTTCAAGGAAATAATACATAAACATTCATAGTTATTCATCTTTCAATGGATTAGTTAAACAAATTATAGTGAGGGGTGTATTGTGGGATTTCCTGCAACTACAGAGCCCACTACAACTGGGTTTTTGCATAACTTGGGCTTGTATCTGGACTTAGTATACTTGATGTGTGCTAGGCTATAGTTGTTTCTTTTTGATTTCAAATTGAGTTGCTAGACCATGTCAGGATTTTGGTCTGCAACTGGGGATGGAAACAAATCCATCAAAGAGCTTGCTTATGGGCATGCTTCACACTATGAACTCCCCACAGTCCATGATGGTTTTAGGGATTATTATGAACCTTTTATAGGTCATGAGCCTCAATATGCAAACCCTAACTCCTATGATGGAAACAAATCCATCAAAGAGCTTGCTTATGGGCATGCTTCACACTATGAACTCCCAAGGGTTCCCAAATTGAAAAATAAATTGATGTTGTCAGCAGACCGAGATCCATGATGGTTTTAGGGATTATTATGAACCTTTTATAGGTCATGAGCCTCATGTTTGCAAACCCTAACTCCTATGCAAACATATATCATCCACCACAAAGTTGAAAATGAACACTTTTCTCCCGCCATAATCCCGCCCAATCATCACTTTCATGGGTGTGAAGACTTGAGGAATCAATTAAAGAAGCTCAAGGATTCTATTCCTTGGAAGATTTGGAGAATATTAAGCCTTAAAAAGACAATTACATGAGAAATTACTTGTGTGAATTTGAAACTTCTTCTTTTAATCTAATTTTCCCCTTAACATGATTTGAGTTTTTGTTTTCAATTCTATCTTGAGAATGAATGATTGTTTTTACTTGTACTTAAAGACTTATGTTGATTGATAGATTGTAACTTGATTTGACCACCGTTCCACTTTACACAAGTAGAAAACACGAGAGGGATTCCGTGGAGCAATTGTGTGTAGAAACAACGCTAGAAAGTATATTTTGTATGATTTTACATCTTGGCGACTAGGGAAAGCCATGATAATCCAATGTAATCTGTGACTAATAACAACTAGAAAAGAACATCTTTAATCATTGTTTCGTAAGTGACTATCTTTCAACTTTCGATTTTAATTGCTTTGTTTATTTTTCTTTTGCTTTTTACACCCCCTTCGTAATCATTCTCTTGGGACCATAATCAACCTTTTTGACCAAGGTTGCGAAAGCCATGATAATCCAATGTATTCTAAGAACCCTTATAACCATGCACATGCACACATAGCATCATCAACCACCATGGGAGGATGAACAATTTTATACTCCCCCAACCCCTTGTATGCAATCACTAATGGAAGAGCTCATAGAGCAAAACAAGGATATACTTGGATGGAAAGAATCTCATGATAAGATGTTTGTTGTCCCTAATAAAGTAAATTTTGAAAATAGTGTTTCTGTTCCTAATCATGCAACTAACACTGAATATGAACCTAATCTAGAGGAAAATGAGTACACTAGAAATACTACAAATTTGAATAGGGAAATGCATTTTTGTTATGATGATGATGATGATGAATATGATATGTTAGAAGAGCATGTGTATGCTGAAAATATGATGGAACCTTTGGGTTCAGAGACGTTAAGTGTCTCATCTGTGAACCCTATGAATGATACTCCTTCTAACATTCATATATGTGATGTTAACTCTGAACTTGGGTTTGTGAAATTCTTCAGTGAAAGTGAGCATGCTACACAACTTGTTTGTGACGTAAGAAAGGATGAATCTTCTGTTGACACTAATGTTCTTATGGATCATGTTATTATTTTTGTGTCTGATTCCCTGCCCATGTCACAATATGTTGCCTCCTCTGATGATTATGACATGGAGATTGATGAATTGTTCTATGCTGGTGAGCATGATTTACCTTCTTCTGACCTTAGGAAAGTATATGATGGTGCAAATGATCTTATAAATGAAAACAACTTAGATGTACCTAATCTCTCTCCTAAGGCACAGATTGAAACTCCTCCACCAAACCTAGGTGTAGTTTGTAACAAAATTGCAAAACCAACTTTTCTGAAAATGCCTAACTTAGGCCTAGAGCTTTGTGCTTCCCAAGTCCTCTTGGACTATTTTGCATCAAAGTATAACACCTTTAGGGAACCACAGTTGGAATGTGTATGTCTGCCTGTTCTTAGCAAAACTCATTTTGAGTTAGACCTTGTGCATGATGTACCTTTAACATTGCAAGATTTTGTGCTCAACAACACATCTGTTCACAAAGTTAGGTTTGGGGGAAAATCATTCCCATATGCAGCCTTACCTGCACTCTCATGTTATATTTGTGTAAGGTCATTGATGTTTCGCATATCGTCTTTTGGGTTGATCCTCAACTCTTTAGATTGTTGGTGTATGGTGAATTTTCATTGTATATATAATCCAGTAGGACTTGTTAAATTTTCTTTCTTGAATCGGTTGAGTTTTCTTGTACATATATTGTGCTAATCCGATATGATCTCCACTGAGAATGTTGGATTCTAGCCTTGACAAATAAAGCTCTAACCTTGCTCCCGCCGACATCCGGTAATCTCTTCCCTTTTCTCCTCTCAACATAGTTCTCTTGGTATGTGACTGTTTAAATTCTAATTATCTGTAGACACATTGAGGACAATGTTTGATCTAGGTTTGGGGGTGTGATTTGCATATAGAGTTTTTAGTCTTTTTGTTTTACTTCATAAAAAAAAAAAAAAATCGAAAAACTCAAAAAAAATTTCATAAAAACCTCCAACTTTTAGAGATCTTAGAGTCACTAGCATGCTTCTAGCTATGTTTACATAGAGAGGCTGACCGAAATAACAGAACTTGGAAGTACTGGAGAACGCAATCGGGTTTCTAAGTTGATTAGAGCGTTAAAGTTGGATTTAACCATGCCGGAGGGCGAATTAGGTGTTGTTTAGATATTCGGTAGTAGAATTGTGATCACCCATAGTGGAGACTACCCATTTTTACATCAAGCGAGGCACCGACCTTCAATTTTTGTGACTTTCTAAAAAAATCTGTTAGAGTGTGTGTCACCGTACGTCAATTCCGGGTAGGAATGGTGAGCTACCCAACTACGCACCACTTTCAGCACTATTTTTGATCTCTTGAGTGCTAATTTTGTCAATCATGAGGGTGACGTAAAAGATGAAAGCTCCTTCTAAATATCGATTTGCAGTTAGCATCACTCTCTCCCCCTCAACAACATCAACACATCCATAGAAACACATCATCGTCAGCAAGCGGAGCATCATCAGAATATTTGAAGAAAAGTTGAAATAGTCCAAGGTTTACATGCAACAAAGAGAAGAAAAGAAAATAAGATGAGAATTAGTGAAGTTTATGAAATCAAGACAATACAAGTTGTGAAAATTTGAGTCTTATCGTTTTATTGTTATTTTAATATCTTGTAAAAAAAAAAAATCAAGCAACAAGGAAATTTGAATAGAAAAGTTACACATTGTCAAGTTTTTGTGAAGTTCAGAAGTTCATCATCAACAGTTGAAGACCGAAGATTGAAGACGTTTCTATGAATGCTGAGAGAGTGATATTAATTGCTGATCGGGCCGAGAAGGTAAGTGAGTACTCCCATCCTTGCTAATGGTTGATTTCCTTTCTTAGAGATCATCAGAAAAAGATTCTTTTGTCCACACTTCGTGGAGTCTCCGAAATTATTTCGGAAGGTTATCCTTCTTACCTTCAACGTGTGCAGGATTTCTCTCTTTATTCCTGCCTGCACATATGAGAGACTAAAAAATCGGTCTTTTTGAGTGCAATTATCATAAAACCCTATTGGCGAGGCAGAAGTCGAGGCTTGTGAGCACAATCGAATCCGAATTCTTTCATATGGTATGGTTACTTGTCGCTCAACTCTTAAGGATGAGAATGCGTTCTTTGGTAGTTCTAACTTCGTGTTACTAGCATGCAGAAACTCTATGTCCTCATAGCTCCTTGGATGCTTGAGACTCTTTTACACTCTGAAGTTGGAGAAGGTTTTGTGGGTATACCTCTGGTAAACCCTCACGAGACTACAACTCGTCCACTAGGGACACCTAGGGGTTTAAAGGCTTAGTGCATACGCTAAATGCATTCGAGAGACCTGCGACAGGGGTATAGTTAGGATTTCTTAATTTCTGTTTCACTTGAGGACAAGTAAAATTCAGGTTTGGGGGTATTTGATGGGTGCCAAATATTGCATATTTCTACACCTTTTTATTGGCATTTAACTCATCTTTTGTGCTCAGAAATCAGATATTATCCCAGATTCTGTATTTTCTTTGTTTTCAAGAATAAATATTTGTACTAATTAATTTTGTATTTTTAGGTAGTAAATAAAGCTCTGAGAAATTGAGGAGCCAAAACAGCAGAGAATTGGAGACAAGCGTCTATGGAGCAAAAAGCCAAAGCCCGCGCGCATCAGTTGCAACCCAACAAGAAGCAACCCATTTACAAGACATGGGCTTGAGCAGTCCAAGACCCGGCCCATAACCCGGATCCAAAGTCCGTTTCACTCTGAGCCATTGAGATTGCTATCACCACATCCGATGGTCGCTCCTGCATGAACATCAACTCTTGATGCTCCCGCTCAACACCACACCACCTATATCATCCCCCATCGACCAGCCCCATCTTCTCTTTCTCTTTCTTTCTTCTCTTCACCCGACAACACCAGAGAAAACCCATTCCTTCCCCTCCTTCCCCGACCAAAAATTGCAGAGCCGCCTCCACCATTTCTCCCAACACCACAGCCACCAACAGCACAGCCGCACCACCTTCACCCCCTACTTGCTCTCTATCTCACTCATAGCTTCTTCCCTAGAAGCTAAGTCTGAGATAGGAAGAACTAGGGTTAGGTTTTCGCAACAGCAGGGGAAACACCAATTGAGGGAGTTCAGAGCCGCAACAGCCGAGGAAAGAGGTTGGGTCTTTGTTTATTTGTCTGATGAGTGATTGTGAGGTATAAATTAGTGTTCTTCATGAGAGAGAACTAGGGAGTTTTAGACAAAAAAGATTTTAGGGTTTTTAATTTTGTAATTTATTTGCAACCTTGTTTATCTTTGCACGTGTTTATGGGTGAAAACTATTCCTGTAGAATTTGGTAATTTGGGGTGTGGATGAGGAATGAATCTAAACCTTAAACAAATGCACTGCGCGGTGAGTGCTTGTAGATTCGAGAGATCAATCTGCAAAGTCCGGCCTAAACCAAGAAATGGCCGTTCCAGACTTGTTTCGGTCACAAAGTGAAGGAGATGGGGTTGATCTTAGGGAGAGAAGCGAAGAAGGTGTTGAGATTGTGAAGCCTCCAACTTTGCATAAAAAAAAAAAAAAATTCAAAAATTTTGCATAAAAACCTCCAACTTTTGGAGATTTTAGAGTCACTAGCATGCTTCTAGCTATGATTACATAGACCGAAATAACAGAACTTGGAAGTACTGGAAAACGCAATCGGTTTTCTTAGTTGATTAGAACGTTAAAGTTGGATTTAACCATACCAGAGGGCGAATTAGGTGTTGTTTAGATATTCGGTAGTAGAATTGTGATCACCCATAGTGGAGACTACCCATTTTACATCAAGTGAGGCGCCAACCTTCAATTTTTGCAACTTTCTAGAAAAGCTATTAGAGTGTGTGTCACCGTACGTCAATTCCGGGTAGGAATGGTGAGCTACCCAACTTCGCACCAATTTCAGCACTACTTTTGATCTCTTGAGTGCTAATTCCGTCAATCATGAGGGTGACGTCTAAAGATGAAAACTCCTTCTAAATATCGATTTACAGTTAGCATCTCTCTCTCTCTCTCAATCAACAGATCCATAGAAACACATCATCGTCAGCAAGCGGAGCATCATCAGAATATTTGAAGAAAAGTTGATATAGTCCAAGGTTACATACAACAAAGAAAAAGAATAATTAATGAAATTTGTGAAATCAAGACAATATAAGTTGTGGAAAAATTGAGTGATAAAGTCCTTTGTCCATGGAGTTAGTTGTTTCATTATTTTTATTTTCACTTAAGTTTAAAAAAAAAAAAAAAAAAATCAATCAAAATCAAAAATCAAAAAAATTGTAGTTTTGATACCACCATGGTAAAGAAGAAAATTCCAAGTAACAAGGAAATTTGAAGAGAAAAGTTATAAATTGTCAAGTTTTGTGAAGTTCAGAAGTTCATCATCAACAGTTGAAGACCGAAGATTCAAGATGTTTCTATGAATGCTGTGAGAGAGTGATATTAATTGCCGATCGGGTGAGAAGGTAAGTGAGTACTCCCACCCTTGCTAAATGGTTGATTTCCTTTCTTAGAGATCATCAGAAAAGATTATTTTTGTCCACACTTTTGTGGAGTCTCCAGAAATTATTTCGGAAGGTTATCCTTCTCATATTCAACGTGTGTAGGATTTCTCTCTTTATTCCTGCCTGCACACATGAGAGACTAAAAAAGCGATCTTTTTGAGTGTAATTATCATAAAACCCTAATGGTGAGGCAGAAGTCGAGGTTTATGATCACAATCGAATCCGAATTCTTTCATATGGTAAGGTTACTTCTCGCTCAAAGACTTAAGGATGAGAATGCGTTCTTTGGTAGTTCTAACTTCGTGTTATTAGCATGCAGAAACTTTATGTCCTCATAGCTCCTTGGATGCTTGAGACTCTTTTACACTCTGAAGTTGGAGAAGGTTTTGAGGGTACACCTCTGGTAAACCCTCACGAGACTACAACTCGTCCACTTGGGACACCTAGGGGTTTAAAGGCTTAGTGCATACGCTAAATGCATTCGAGAGACCTGCGACAGGGGTATAGTTAGGATTTCTTAATTTCTGTTTCACTTGAGGACAAGTAAAATTCAGGTTTGGGGGTATTTGATGAGTGCCAAATATTGCATATTTATACACCTATTTATTGGCATTTAACTCATCTTTTGTACTCAGAAATCAGATATTATCCCAGATTCTGTGTTTTCTTTGTTTTCAAGAATAAATATTTGTACTAATTAATTTTGTGTTTTTAGGTAGTAAATAAAGCTCGGGGAAATTGAGGAGCCAAAAGAGCAGAAAATGGGAGACGAGCGTCTATGGAGCAGAAATCCAAAGCCCAAGGCAACAATGGATTGCAACCCAACAAGGAGCAACCCATCTACAAGACATGGGCCCAATCTATCCAAGACCCGCGACCCGGATCCGAGCCCGTCCACTCCAAGCCGTTGAGATCTCGCCCAGCTGCATCCTACGGTCGCTCCATCACTCACATCATTTCTCGATGCCTCCGCTCAACACCAAATCGCCCAAATTCTCCCTCGGCCGTTCCGATCTCACCCGCCACATCCAACGCTCGCTACAGCCTCCTCATCGATCTTTGCTACACCCGCTTCACTACAAAACACCCTATACCTATACCCCCATTGACCAAAATCATTTCTTCTTTCTTCTTCTCTTTCTTCTCCATACCACCTGCAGATAAACCCATGTTCTCCTCCCTCTCCCCGACCATACCCATGGCAGAACCACCACCTCACTACCTCCATCATCACCTTACCTGACAACAGCTTCACCAACCGCGCCAATAGCACCTTCACCTCCTCTCTAGGTCTAGCTATCTCTCTCTTAGCTTCTCCCAACCCTAGAAGCTAAATTAGAGATAAGTAGAATTAGGGTTTCTCCAACAATCGACGCATGGAGCTCAGAGACAAGACAAGAGAGTATGGGCGATTGGGTTTGTTTTCTTTCTAATTTCTGCTTTGAGAAAATTAGGGTTTTGCTTTCTGGGGATGTATAAATAGAGTTTAGGAGATGTGTGTAAACTTCATGCCTGGGCTAGCCAGAGCACCAATAGTAGTTTAATTTGTGTTTTAGTCATGTTCTAATTTAATTGCTAGGGTGTTGATGAAACCCCCTATTTATTATGCTAATATATGCAAAGTGTTCATATTGTTCTTGATGTGCTTAAACTATGATTAGGATCAATAATTAGCTAATGCATCAAATAATCCTGTGATAGGTTGTCTTGTAGAAAGACATCCTATACTAGGGGAGTATTAGTGAATTAGCTAACCACAAATCCACCTGAGGCCTTCAAGGGAAGGTTCAAGACACAATAAGAAACTGCCTTGCCTTAGCTTAGAACTAGAGGGTTGATTCAATCACCCTAGTCCTCTCAACAACCTTTTTATAATTTTCTTTTACAACTTAGTTCATTGTCACAAAAACAACTCAGTCGCTTCGACACACAACCAAACATTTGTGTTACACTTGCTAAAAATCAGTTAAGTAAATCCATAGATCAGCATACAGCACCACAAGTCTCTGTGGTTCGACCCGTATTTGCCTGGGCCTCGCATAGTAGACACCGTGCACTTGCGGTTATAACAAGTAGGCATTAAAATCAAACCACTTTCAAAGCCTACCAAGTTTTTGGCGCCGCTGCCGGGGACTTGGCGTGTGCTGTATTGGTCTTTTGCTTGCTTCACTAAACTTCATCTCACCATTGTATATATGCACTTGTATTTTAGCGTAACTTAGCTGTAACTTGTTTATTTTTGCATCTTTTAGTGCATTCTGTTCATTGCATTTTTTTCACTATATTGTTGTATTTTAGTTAGCCTAATTGTTCATATATCTTGCATCACTTTAAGGCTCTCTGTCATTACATTCTATAGTTGTTACATTCTGACATTGCAATTTGAATTCCACAAGTAGTCAATCATCTTAGCCATGTAGTAGTAATTGTATGTTGTAAATTTTTACATCCTCATAAACTGCATCATTACCAAAGACTGCAACTAGCCGTATTTTACATCATCTTGTTAGTTAGTTTGCATCACATGCTGTAGTTCATTCAATTTCTGTACTCTTGTAGCTTAGTTATGCATTTGTCAAACTTCTTTCCTCTTTAGCTTAAGTCTGTCCTTAGTACTTTGTTAACACTGTTATTTCATTCAAGATCTCGGCATAGCTTGATCTCAAGCCCACATGATTTGATCTGTCACTTCTGTCACATTAGAGATGAACTCCCAGCTGCATCTTAGGCTGCAACTATAGTTTGAGAAGTCTTTTACTCAGTTTTTCAGTAACTCATCACTGTTGTTCTCAGAAGTTGCCTATTGAGTCAAGTTGTTGATCGATAATTGCTCTTCTTGTTTCTGTGCTACCTACACATATTGGAATACTGCTATCCTCTCCTGAGCAAACAGTGCACGAGACATCCTGCAAAGTCATTTGTGAAAACCAAGGAGAGGAAGGACAAGGAGCGAGGATAAGTGGTGGAATTGCCTAAACCCATTTTCTATACTGGTGGTATTGTACTTTCCAACCCCATTTCTTCTCTGAATAGTTGAATCTTTTTGATGAAATGAACACCATGTATGCTTTCTCGAACCTTCATATCTCGCATGAATGCATACAATACCACAAGTCTGAATAGTAAAGCCATAGATCAGCATACAGCACCACAAGTCTCTGTGGTTCGACCCGTATTTGCCCAGTTCTGCATAGTAGACACCGTGCACTTGCGGTTATAACAAGTATGCATTAAAATCAAACCACTTTCAAAGCCTACCATCCTTCTTTTGCGTCTTTTGAGGAGCTGAGGTATGCTTGTTCGGGGTTTCAGCCTTGCACTTGCTCCCTTCTGCAACAACATTTTTGGAGGGCTGCAGGTTGTATTGCTTGTTGATCAGATGCCTGCTTCCTCGAGTATCTCGCGATTCTTCAGTCTTTGTAGCTTTTACTCTTTCCAATAGAGCAGGTGCAGTGGTTGCCGATCTTTTCGCGGCTTCATGAAGCTCCGAGAAAGTCTGGAATCGAAGATTTTCCATGTAGGATCAGAATATTGCAACATCAATACCTTTGCGAAACCTTTGAAAAACATACTGCGAAGATATCGCAGACTGGTTATAGAAATGACGCAATAGATGACGACAGCCTAAACACAAGAAAGATGTGGAGACCTAGCGAGATTTAGGAGTGTTGCGAAATCTAACACTTGTATACTTGCGAGAATATCACAAGTCAGATCCTAAAATAAAGGACAACTTAGCTGTCACCCACTATGTAATATCCTATATAAAGAGCCGAGCAGGCTTAAGAGAGGAGAAGATCTTTTGAGAGTGGAGGGAAAGTTTTGAGGAGAGAGAAAGTCTAGAGAAATAGTTGTATTCTTGATTTCATTTTCTCTTTGTAAAAATTATTTTAACTCAATTAATAAAAGTGTGATTGTTGATCTTAAAGATGGGTTGATTATTATGAATTCTTGTGAGGGATATATTGTAGGATTTCCTGCAACTACATATTGGCGCTAGAAATAGGGATTGGCATATAAAGTTAAAGATCGTTATTAAGATTGTTCAAAATAAGAAAATGATGAAACAGATCGATAAATCTGTTAAGGAGGAGAGAATTAAAATCAAGGAATGCAACAGAAGGATGGAGTGTAGTTTGATTACAAAAACAATGATTAATGAATTCCATGAGAACATCAAAGGGAGAATACATAAACGAGATTTTGAAGCAAAGAAAATCAGAATGGAGGAGAAGGTATCACCGTTAAAAGATTGAGAAAAACAGAAAATGACATTCACAGCAGCAGAAATACCAAGAGAAAATGTGAGCCACACATCTCTTCTGGTAATCACAGTAACCACACGAAAAGAAAATGGGAAATCAGCAAAAACTATGGAAGAATGGGCAATAAACAGAACTTTGGTGGATACAGGGAGTTCGGTGGATATAATGTTTTACCATGCGTACAACGGAATGGGGTACAAAGATGAAGAGATGTCTCTTTCAACATATTATATTCATGGTTTTGGCAAATCTACAACAAAACCAAAAGGGGAAATAGAGATGCGAATTCTGCTAGGAGAGATTGAAACACGAGTGACACTATGTGTGGTGGATATGGAATCACTATACAACATGTTGTTGGGAAGGCCATGGATACACGCAATCAAATACGTAGCGTCAACATTACATCAATGCACTAAATTTCCTATGCCGAGTGGGATTGGTGAAATTAGAGGGGATGTTGATAAAGCGAAATTATGTTATCAAATTGAAGTGAAGCAGTATGAAGGACGTGTAAAGAAGCGAAAACACCGCATAAAAATGGCGAAGGAGGCAAAGAAAGAAGAAGAATTTAGAACTTCTATGATAAGAGCAGAGGAAGGAAAAGGAATACCCAGCGAAATTTCGGGAGAAGGGAATGAGCTTACGAAGGAGATAAAAGAACCAACACCTATGGGAGAACCAAAGACCGAGTTACACTGCAAGCGGAACCAACAAAGGAAGTGAATGTTGGAACCGAAGAAGAACCCAAAATACTTAAAATTGGGACTAAGATGGAGGCAGATGAAGAAGAAAGAACTATTGGTCTGCTGCGATATTATAAAGATACTTTCGCGTGGAACATGGATGAGATGCCTGAAATAGATCTGTCGGTGGCGTGTCATAGGTTGGAGATTGACAAAAATGAGAGGCAATTCAAACAAAGAATCAGAAAAATTGTAACAACGTATCATCCCTAAATAGAAGAAGAATTGCAGAAGATGTTTGATGCAGGAATTATAAGACAAGCAAAATATCCAGAGTGGATAGCAAACATGGTTGTGGTTCCAAAGAAGAAAAAAGAGAAAGGGCTTTACAACATATGGAAAACTACCAACGAAGATTAGACAGAGAATATAATAAACGTGTTAAAACACGCGAGTTCCAACCAGGTGACTAAGTGCTGCGAGAAACACCAATATATCAGCGAGAAAATGGTGGAAAACTAGCAAGAAAATGGATGGACCTTACATCATTAAGGATATAGTTGGAACAGGGGCATACAGATTGATGGATCCTGAGGGTAAAGATGTGGGTCATAGACTTGATAGACCATGGAACGGATTGTACTTAAAGAGATATTACCCATAAAAGGTCTTGGGAAAGAGTAAACTGCGAAATGATGTATGATTGAAACAAAATGAATCTATGAGAAGATCTTGTGAAAGAATAATTAAGATTATACATATCCAAAACAAAGAAAGAAGACGCGAAAAATTCACGTAATGACAAGAGATAATCAAATATTAATGACATACTAGAAAAGGGGAGAACCTACTATGGCGTACACTCCTAGTTCGCGAAATCAAAATTTCGCAAGAGGAAAATGTAAGACCTAAAGTGCGCTATGGAATGGGTACTGTTGCATGGCTCAAATGAAAGGTTACACCACCCTGGAACTCGAGTCATGGAGATTTGGGGTTAATAAAGCCCATCCAGGAGAGGTAACTTGGATTTTCAACCTAAGATAATGACTTAGGTTGGACGACTGAGGGTCTCTTCTAAGGAGTGCGTCATATGATCAAGGCGCCGAGGTACACGGTTGAGCCAAGAGTTCCCGGGCGTCTGGAACTACCCGGCCATTCTTGGCAAGTCTTGACGTATCTTTGCACTCTACCAAGAAAACCCCACTTAGGGTGCAGTCTCGTAACCATAAGCCCTATAGGCAAAAGGGATAAGAGGTTGCGAAAACAACTGGTTGTTGTTAAGACCGGATGGGAGGAGCCAACCTTGTATGGTAGAGGTACGCCTCCTTGAAGGTGCAACCAGCGGGAACATAAGGGCGGCACCCTCCATTAGGGAGCTGATAAGTGTCTTAAGACGCAAATGTCATGAGGCTTTATTTTCGCAAGAAAATTTAGGTTTTCATATTTGTGCGACAATCCTGAAGAGGAAATAATACAAAAGAGAAAGATAAGACGAGATCAATGGGTCAGTACATGAAAGTGTAAGGACGTCCTGTGATTTCGTCGCAAGACGGCAATGTCATGGGGCTTTATGTTCGTAAGAATATTTAGGCCTGTCATATTGTCGCATGAAAAATATCCTGCAGAGGCAATAATACTAGAGAAATGATAAGACAAGATCAATGGGTCATTACATGAAAATGTAAAGACGTCCTGTGATTTTGTCGCAATGACAAGAGGTGGCGAAATAAGACTTTTAACTGGGAAGGCAAAATAAGACCACATGATGCAACAAAAAATTTATAAGAATTAACTATTACTTATACAGATCATTCATCGCAAGAAAAATAATGAGAGGCAGTATGGGAATTATTAAATAACAAGCATTATCTTTCTCGCCTGTACGCGCAATAATAAAAGAGTAAATATACTTCAAGGTTGATTGAAATACACATTTGCGAAAAAGTTATACTGATGAAGTAACCAAAAGAAGAAAAATTACATGAGAATTTCAATCTTCAATATTAATTTTGCCAGGAGAAGATGGAATATTTTCATCAATTTTTTCTCCGTATGAGATATTGGACGTTCTTCGCCACTTTTCATTTTCGCTTGCCTCTCTCTTCATTCTCGGTTTATTCTAGTTTCTTCTTCATTTGGGTTGTTATCAACAGTTGCATCATTAGGAGGAACTTCTTCTTCATTTGCAAAATCTTCGACACTTTCATAATGATAATCACTATCAGGAGAACAAGGAACTTCATCGTCATCTACTTCCAAAGGTTCGACAAATATAGGAGGAAGAGATTTGGACAATAAGATATCATTCACAAGAACTTCAGCCCTGAGATGAACTTGGCGAATGAGTGCTTTCTGGTGATTCCTAATTTGTATATCTTTGGAATAAGCGAGGTAATCAAATCTTGTTTCTGCCCGATCGCGAGAACAAGTAAGGGTAGAGGAAAGCGATGCATTTTCTTTGCGAATTTTGGCAAGTTTAGACTCCATAACAGAGATGGAGGAATGAAGATTTTTCTCAGATTCTGCGAAAACAAAAAATACAGAAATTTATTCAGACGAGGGATTGGCGAAGAAGATATCATAAAAAGACTCAACAAAGAAAAAATGGTTGAGGCGGTCAAATTTTATGACTACCTTCTTTTTAAGAGATAAGAAATTGGGTTAAAGCCATGCAACTATTATCCAAGTGGTCCATTGCATCACAAACTTATCTCCAACTAAACCTTTCCAAGCGAGATCGAAGATTCTTTTCATTGGAAATGAGTAAGGTGTTTTCCTTCGCAAGAGAAGAGTAGGACTCTTCTAGCTTGGAGTACTAATCTTTGAGTTGGCTTTCTTTTACACTTAAAGTTATTCTACCTTGAATAAGTTTGTCTCTCTCATCAGTAAATGATTTTGTTACTTCTTTAAGTTTATTTCTCAACGAGCAGAGAGATTGTTCTTGATCATTACATACTTTTTGACAAATGTTAAGTTGTTGCGAAGTGATCGCCACCTTATTTAAAAGAAATCGCTTTTCTTGAGATAGGGTTTCATTCTCATCTGATAAAGTTTCCAACTCCAAATTAACTTTACTCAAAGAGTAAGAGAGGCGAGATAATTCACTACTTAATAAGTTTTGCTTCTGAATTAATTGAGCATTCTCCTTGGTAAGATTATCTATTTGATCAACGTAGTATGTATGAAGGTTATCTAATTGGTTATATTGATCCATCCAAGCATCTCTATTTACACGAGCTTCTTGACGGATTCAAGTCGATATATCTCCATTACTTGTTTCGGTGTAAAACTTAAAGGCGAACAAGTGATTTAAAAAAAAAAAAAAAAAAAAAAAGTTAAGAAAGTTGTACCTCTTAATTCTTCATTCTTCTTGCGAAGATTGTCACGATCTAGTGAGACATTCTAAAGCTTTTGATTTTCAAGATGAAGAGTGTCACATTTCAAGGTCATGTCTTGGAGATTCTATTTTAAAGTTTCAACTTCTTTCTCAAAGGATGTTTGCGAAATCATTACATCGAGCCAAAATACTTACTCAAAATTTCGTGGAGACACCAGATTTGATAGGATCAATGGAAGATTTCTTGACATCAGCTAAAACATCTGATTAAACCTTGAAAGTAATATCTATTCCTTCCAAGGTATCTTTAGTAAAAGGGAGAGATTCGGATGAAGAAGTGGTGATGGAAGAAGGTTGAAGAGTTGAATCATCCTTTGCCATAGATGCGTCATTCGAAGATGAAATTTGATGAAGATTAATGACTGGGGTTGAGGCAGTGTCAAGAGAAGACATATTGACAAATAAGAAGAAAAGGGTTCATTCGCAGCAGGGTTATCACCAGGAATTTCAACTACAGAAAGATCAGTTACAGGGGAGAAATCTGTGGCGATATCTTCGCGAACAGGAGTGTAGGACCATTATATCGCAACGAACAAAGTTCGCGAAGGTAATAAACAACAACGCTGCGAGGGAGTCGCAGGAGACTAAAAATGAATGACGCAATGGGTGACGACAGGAAAATACAAAATATGGCGAGGGTTAAGAAGTGTCGCGAGTACCAATACTTGTTCATTTGCGACACTTCGCGAGACATTCCCGAAAATAAAGGACAGCTTAGCTGTCAGTCACTAGGTATTACCCTATATAAAGGGATGAGTGAATCTGTTGTAAGAGGAGAGTTCTTTTTGGATTAGAGAAAAAGTCATTAGGAAAGAGAAACTGAGAAAGAGTTTGTAAATTCTTAAGTGAAATTCTATTTTCCGGTGTAAACATTTCAAGAAATTTATTAATAAACATTTATAATTGTTCATCTATTATCTGTGAATGGATTAGTTAAGTGAATTATTGTGAGGGGTGTATTGTGGGATTTCCTGCAACTACATATTGGCGCTAGAAACAGGGACTGAGAAAAGATCAGCATTGAGATTTGGAAGAATTTGAATTAACAAGAAAGAAATTTGAGATAATTTTCAAAAGAGAAATGGCTAGAAGAAGAAATGTACTTGAACAACCTGTGAGAAGAAGTGGAAGACTTGCTGGAGAAAGGAGAAGTGAACGAGGAGAATCGTCAAGAATGAATATGAGGAATGAGGAAGAGAATCATGTTCAACCTTTAATTCCCCCGATAGCAAATGAAACTGTGGATTACGATAGAGTAAGTGTGCATACTTGGAGATCGAGTTCTGAGGATGAAAGGGAGGAAGAGCAGCAATTGGTGAATAATGGGCAAGGAGGAGGATATGAAGGAATGAATGGGGAAACGAATCCAGGAAATGAAGAAATCACATCATTGGAAGCATTGAGGCAAACGATACACGAAGAGAGACGAATAGAGGCAGAAGAGCGAGCAAATTTAACAAGACAGAATCATGAATTAAGGATGGAAAATATGAGATTGCAAAATAGAAGATCGAGAAGCACTGCGAGATCGAGTTCAAGATCGACTAGGGAAGAAAGAAGGAGAGTCTTACCAACAGAAACTACCGAGATAGAAAACCAACAAGAAATACAAAATCTTAGCTCAGAACATCATGAAAGAAGAGAGGACGCAGAAGATCGCTATATTCCCCATCCCGAGAATTTTCAAGACGAGCAGAATATGGAAAATCAAGGAACTAGGCGATTTCAGGGACCAAATGATCCAGCCGCTGAAGGAAGAGCAATATTGCATGGAAGAGAAGCATTGAGAAGGCAAAAAGAGATTGTGGATGACATTGAGAGGCATTATCTTTGAACAAGCACGCTTAGCTCATGAGAGGGAGAGAGTAAGAGCAGAAGAAGAAAACCAAGAATTGGAAGAAGTAATCCGGCAGAATAATCATGACAACCGAGAAAGGAGGCGAGAACAAAATCGTGTCAATAGAAATATCAATGAGGAATATGAGAGGATACAGAGGAGAGTTGATAGACAGCCTGAGAAAGAGAACAATAGATGTAATGGTGTGCGAATTGATGAAAGAGGCGAAGGAGAAAGTCGCAGGGAAAGGAGAGGAGAAAATAACGAACAAGAAGGTCAAAATAGACATGAGCGTAGGAGGAGAGAAGCAGAGCTAAAGAGACCAGCAGAATCAAATCCTGAGGCGAATGAACAAATCTTGAAAGAACTAGCAGAAATGAGAAAATTGTTGAATAATAGAAGGGAAGGAGGAAGAAGACAATTAGATGAAGCCATCGCAGAAGCTGCGAAGAATCCTTTCACACTAGAAGTACAAATGGGAGGAATACCTCCTAAATGCAATTTGCCCTCATTAACCAACATTTTTGATGGGACAACCTTTATGTATACAACACATCAAGGCTTATATGAGATGTATGTTGCAGTGGGAGAATCATGATGCCATATTGTGCAAATATTTTGCATCAAGCTTAGTGGGAGAAGCACTGAAATGGTTTGAAGGATTACCCAGAAACACAATCTCGTCATTCAATCATTTGCAAGCTACTTTCTTGGGAGCATATATAAGCAACAATTCTTCGCGACCAGGAATTGAGGATGTATTTGGATTAAAACAAAGAATTGGCGAGAGTTTAAGACATTTGACAATGAGATGGAGGACAATGTGCAGCGAAATGGTCGGAAGGGTAGAAGAAAGATATCTCATTTTATCATTTGTAAATGCTACTGTCACGACCAGTTTGTTATACATTCGATTTTAGAATTAAAAATACGATTACAATGGCCGAACTCGAGAACTCCAAGAGAAGAATATATTGCCTTAGAAGAAAGACAAAATGAAATGGAATCTTACCCAGATTACGAATACAAGCTCGAATGCTTTGCGAATGCAAGTTTGTTAACAAATTCTTAAACACAATGGCGAGCACTTCGCAAGAGCAACTTAAAAGAGAGTTGATGATGGACAGCAGAAAATAATGGCCATGGGGAGCCGCGATCAGGAAGAGTTTGAGAGAGAAAGGAATTACTACAATCGCAGCAACAATAATAAGATTCCGAGGTTAGACCAAATGCAAGAAACTTATGGAGGGCGAAGACAGAATAATCATGGAGGGCCGAGAAATCGCAGAGTGGTGTGGGAAGAGATAAAAATGCCACCACTAAATGCTAGTGTGGAAAAGATTTGGGAAGCTATACTTGTAATGGAAGAAATACCCGGACCATGGAATGCGGGGAGTGAACCACCACCGGTGACAGAGTCATGAGTATTGTTCTTACCACCGTTTTCATGGGCATTTAACAAATGATTGCAGAAACATAAAGAGAATCATTCTCGAATGATTGATCGGGGAAGTTGAATCATTTTCTAAAAATGAAGAAAAAGGAAAGAAAGTACTAACAAAGATCACCATCGAAATGCAAGGAAATAGGTTTCAAGAAAGGGAAAAGAGGCATTTGTAATAGAAGTGGGAACAAAAGCCAAAAATCTATTTTGCAATTCTATCGTTCATTCATACCGTACAATTGAAGATTTCCATGACAATGTGCTCAGTAGAGTCTTCGCGAGAGATGCTAATGATAAAGAAGTAATGAATCTGGCGAGAACGTCGCAGTTGAAAGGATGGCAGTTACAAATTATTTCTTTTTCTGCAGATGAAGTACCCAAAGGAAGAGAAGTACATGACAATCCACTGGTAGTAAAGCCGGACTCTAATCCAAAACCAGTTGAGGGAGAAGATGATGAAGCAGAAAGATGTTAGGCGATCAATGAATCCTAATTGATAATTAAGTTCGGTGAATATTCTTTTCTACCATACTTATAAGACTATGGGAGGAGAAGATGAATACTTGATCCTCGACATACAAAATATATGGTTTTAACGGCACAGCAAACAAACCAAAAGGAGAGGTTCATATGAGAATACCTTTACAAGGATTGTCACCAACATTTTATTCTCGTGTGGTCGACGTGGACTCGCCCTATAATGCATTAATCGGGCGGCCGTGGCTGCACGAAATCTTGGGAGTAGCGTCAACTTATCATCAATGTATAAAATTCCCACATCCAAATGGTATTGGAATTATAAGAGGAGATTGGGAGGAAGGACAGAGATGTTATGAGGTTGATGTAGAAAGCTGCGAAGAAAGAAACTCTAAAACAAAAGGTTGGAAACAGAATGTGAAAGATGAACAGAGAAAAGAGAAGTTGATGGTGGATGTTATAGAGATAAGGAATGAAAAAAAATCGCGAAATGTCGCAAGAGAATGCATGAAAATAGGTGAATGTTATGATGGGAAGGAGTCATTCAAAGATTGGGATGATGAAGAAGCAAAGAGTGCAATGAACAAAAGACATAAGAAGTGAATAATCAACAAAAAATATATCGAGACAATATAAAGAAGAACTGGTTCACGAGAATTTCGCAAACAAAAAGAAAGAGGGGAATTTTGCGAGGGCTTCGCAACGTAAATGTCAAGAAGCAATTAAATAAGAATAATTGAATGATTGAAACAATTAAATGATGAATATCAAGAAGCATTTAAATATGAATGATTGAATGATTGAAGCAATTAAATGATTGAATGAGTAAATGAATGGGACGAACCTTTATGGCGTACACCCTAGTTCGCGAATAACATTTCGTAAGAGGCAAATGTAAGACCTAAAGTGCGTCATATAAGGGGGTATCTCTTAGCATGACCCAGGGAAAAGGTTACACCGCTCCTGGAACCTGGGTCATGCAGATTTGGGGCCCATGAAAGCCTATCCTAAGAGGTACCTTGGATTCCCAACTATATATGTAGGTTATACCACGGTTGGGCGACCGAGGGTCTCTTCCAAGGAGTCGAGTGTATGATCAAGGCGCCGAGGTACACGGTTGAGTCAAGAGTGCGGGGAGCATGGTACTTCCTTACCACTCTTGACAAGTCTTGGCGCATACCGCACTCGGCCCAAGAAAACTCCACTTAGGGTGTAGCCTTGTAACCATAAACTCTATAGGTATAATGGATAAGAGGCTGCGAAAACAACGGGTTGTTGTTAAGACCGGATGGGAGGAGCTAGCCTTATATGGCCGATGTACGCCTCCTTGAAGGGGCAACCATGGAGATGATAAGGGCGGCACCCTCCGTTAGGGAGAGTGTCAAAACAAGACGCAAATGTAATGAGGCTTTGTTTTCGCAAGGAAACTTAGGCTTGTCATATTTGTGCAATGATCCTGCAGAGGCAATAATACTAACGCGAGGGTAAGACGAGATCAATGGGTCCTTACATGAAAGTGTAAAGACGTCCTGCGATTTCGTCGCAAGACGACAATGTCACGGGGCTTTATTTTCGCGAGAAAGTTTAGGCCTGTCATATTGTCGCAAGCAAAATATCCCGGCAGAGGCAAAAATACTTGAAAAATGATAAGGCAAGGTCAATGGGTTTTTACATGCAAGTGTAAAGACGTCCCGCGACCTTGTCGAATAAGGGGTGGCAGAGTAAGACCTTTAATTAGGAAGGTCAAACTTAGAAGACCACCAAAAATGATAAGGCGAGATCAATAGATTCCTTCATTTATGGAAATACCTAGCGATCTCGTCGCAATGATAAATTCCAACATCGCGGAAGATAAAGTTCAAAAACGATTATATATTCATGATCAGAGGAAGAAGGTGTAAATTTCAGAAGTTTCATCCTTCAAAAATAACTAAATAAAATCTTTCATACGAAGATGAATAACAGAGGCAAGTATGGGAATGGAAAAGATGAAATATTGTTATTCACCTCCCAATGAAAGAGTTATATATCTATACATGCCAAGAAAGGGGAATGAAGATTAAATGTACAGATATTACAGGCAGCAAAAGGAGTTATTTCTTTGGTGATTCTTCTCCTTTATCCGATTCTTCAATTCTATTATCCTCGTCGCTAATTTTCTTCTTCGCTGGCTTCACTATCAGAAACGTCTGAGACAGGCAAATTCTCAGGAACTTCTTCAGAAAGCCAAGGGTATGACGAAAGAGGGATTTTGTGATCATTACAAACATACTCCATGGCTTCATTGCGAAAACGAACGGCATCATTGTTAAAATTCGCCACTGTAGTAATAAACTGCTTCTTCAACTTGGAATACCTATTCTCGCGAAGGGTGAGGTTATTTGCGAGCTGTTCTTTCTCAGATTCAAGTTCTCCAATCCTTGCTTGGAGTCTTTTTTCAGATTCTGCAAATAAATAAAGATAAGTTAACAATTCGACAGCAATACTACAGAGATAAGAAACAGTAAGGTATGATAAATAACCTTCTCTGTCAGATATCATATCTTTAACCAAGGAGGTATGCTCGGCATGAAGACTAACATCAACACCTAAATTATTCCTGGCGTTATCTAAAACTCTCGCAGCCCAAGCGAATTCATCGTCATTATTTATAACAAGGAGTGAACGAATTTGATCTTCTCGCTCACTAAGTAAGGAATTTTGGCGAAGCAATTCATCTCGCTCAATTTGTATTTCGAGAAGGGATTTTTGAAATGTTGCTAATGCCTGTGCACCATTATTAGCAATACGATCTTTGTCATCTATATGATCACTAATTTTCTTCCTGAAAATTTTGGTTTCTTTATGAGATTCGAGGTACATTTGTTTAAATTGGTTGGATGCACTTAAACCCGATCTATGCTCAATTTCTAAGAGGCGATATTTGGTCTGGAGTTCATTTAATGAAAGGGAGTTAATTTTATTCGACGAATTACTTAAAGAGTTGTTGAGATGAGCGAAAGAAGGTTGTTATCCATGGGTTCGGAAACATATGGAGAAGAATAGCTTCATCGGAGAGGTTATATAAATCAAGAAAAGTAATAAGTTAGGTAGCAACATGCAACCGATAAAATAAAAATAGTAAAGGAGGAAAAATTTTATACCATAAAGTTGTTGATTAGCATTCTGAAGAGAGGTAACTTTGTCCTTTTGGAAAGAAAACTCGGATTCCAATTGCTGGATTCTTTCGCGAGATCTCGCAGATTCAACCTCTAATTCTTTGTTCTTTGTGCCAAGTTGGGTATTCTTTTTCAATTGAATGTTGTATCTTCTTTCAAGATCTGAGGCAACTACAAAAGAAGTTTTTCCACCTGCGAGGAAGACAAAAAAGATTAGTAAGATATAAATTAAAATTAAGATTGAAAGGAAAATATGAGTTCATACATACCAAATAATTAAGTGCATTTAAAAGACTGGGGGATACAGATCTAGAAACCCCATTGAAAGAGTCATTGCCATCGAGTAATGCAGAATTACACACTTTGGCGAGAATCTCGCATACAGAAGTCAGTTGAGCATCTCCTATTCCTTGGAGAGAATCCGAGAAGATCTTGAACAACCGATCCATAGGAGAATCCAGATTGATTGAGCTTCTTTGGGAGAGACGCATTAGAATCATTATCACTATCATCCTCATCGGAGGATCCAGAACTTGAACTAAGATGAGAGGAAGATTGAGTTTTTCGTTTCTTAGGTGGTGGAGCAGAAGATTTATCCTTGCGAGCATTGGCTTTACCTTTGCCTTTAACCTTCGCAGCTCCCATGTCCTCGGCATCAACCTTCGCATACAAATGAAGATAAGAAATAGAGGCAACAATATTGTTAAGTAATGAAAAAGATATTTCTTACTTCATCCGTAAGCGATCGAAGTAGTGCCAAGGTGCTCGCCGATGGGTTTAACCGATAGCTTTTCTTCAGTTTATCAATCTGGAAATTTTGCAAACTTAATAAGCACAAGAGAAAAGAGAAATTGCAAAAGCAAAATTTAAAGACATACCTCTTTTGCCTGCTCCGGGCATTTAAATTCCCAAGGTGATAACCTGCGAGATTTGCATGGAGTACGTGCGAACTGCTATGTAAGGTCCGCTCAAAAGCAAAGGTACAACCCACCATCTCTCGTCTTTGGATTGGCGAGGAGTATTGTTCTTACCCGAATGCCAGTCGATGTCTTGCATAAGTAATTTATCTTCAGGGATATTGTCTTTTCTCTTCAACCGAGCGCCCCAGCGAGATTTCTTATTTCTCATTCCTATTACTTCATAATTTTCAAAAAAGTTCTCTGCAGTATATCTTTCAGAGATTATTTCTAAGTCTACGCTTGGGGTCATCCGACATAGGGGTATAAAGATCCTCGCCAGGGTAAACTAAATTAGACAATCGCCGCTAATTGCCTTCGGATGAGAAAGGATTTATAAAAAGTGGCATCTCAGATTATATAAAGGAATGGAAGTCCTGCGAGGAGCTGACCTACACATAATCTTGGATTGGCAAATATCGCAATGCAAGGGCTCACGTTGCACACTCGCGACACTGCGAGACATTCGGATAGCTTAGAATTACCTCCTATATAAAGTTCGGATGAATTGTTAAAGGATTTCATAAATTTTCCTATGAAAATACTTCATGAATTCAATCAATAAATGTTCTTGATCTTACATCTTAAATGACTAATTAACTCGGGGGTGTAGTTATATAAAATGGAATGGGAAATTTGAAAGAATTTGGATTAACCCAAGAATCCATTGAAAAGAAAGATGGCTAGAAGAAGAAATGTACAAGGGCAACCAACGATTGTAAGAAGGAGTGGGAGACTTGAGAAAGGAGAATGAAACAGATTGAACAAATGGACAAGAGCAAGGGATGAATGGAGAAATGAACTGCGTTCGAGCAAACTTGATTAGGTTGAGGATGGAGTAAAATAGAGATCTAGAAGTAGCGTGAGACCAAGTTCAAGGTCGAATGGAGAAGAAAGATCCAATTCAATGAAGAAACACAAAATCCGAATATAGAGCATGAAGTAGAGAAGAGGAGAAATAGAAGATCGAGTATAAAGATCCTTTGAACCTTTCAAGAAGGATTTCCATCTTCAAATTGTTCCTTCAACTTGGAATACTTGTTGGCTACGAAGGGAGAGACTCTTCGCGAGCCGTTGTTTTTCGTAGGAAAATTCCTGGGAGTTGGTCTTCTCGATTCAAGTTCCTAATTTAATCAAGCCTAAGGTATAAGAAGTAGTAAGGTGTAATGTAACCTTCTACCGGGACATCATATCTTTTTAACCAAGTGTTTATTTCGGCAAACTCATTAGGAATAGTAGAAAAGGAGTCTATGTTCAATTTCTAAAAGACGTGAAACGTATGGATTTGGTTATATACATTAGGATTGTTGCGTCAAGATCCGAGGCAATAAAAAGAAGACGAATACAATCAATAAAGAGGATTGGACCTTCGCTTCTGGTTAAGGGGGAAGAGGGATTTACTTGGTAAGATAAGAAACAGAGGCAATAATATTGTTTTAAATAACAAGAAAGGAAGTGATTCTTACTTCACTTGTACTTCTTCTTAACTTAAGTATCCTAAGATTTCAAAACTTAGCAATTATAGAAAGAAAAGAAAAAGATTTCTGGAAGTTCGGATGAGAAAGGATTTCATAAAAAAATGTGGCATCTCATGAGTAATTTCTCTTCGGATTATATAAAGAGAATGGGAAGTCCACTTCCTTGACCTAGCGAGACAATATATCTTTTCATGGGCCAAAATTTCATAAAATAAAGGCATCATCACATATGATCGAAAAAAGCTGATCGTGAATAGTCGGTGAAAACCTTTCTCGTATAGATGATGAACGTTCTTGATTAGGAATAGTAGAAAGGGTGAAAAAAAGCCTTTATCTTGCAACTTTTAACAATCAAAACTGAGTCTCTAAAGATAAGCAACATGCATAAATACTCTTCCTTCTAGGTTTGTACATACGACTAAGTGAAACCATTATCAAGATCGCCTTCAAAGGAAAAAGAGGCAAGATGAATAAGGGAATGAATAAGAATTGAAGATTAAGAGAAAATCTTACATCTTCAATGGAAATTAATCAAAATATAAATGATTGAAAGATTTGGTAAGAGAAGGGTGAAACCTTTATGGTAACTTTTTCGAGTCTAAAGCAAGGTCTTGCGGAAGGAAAAGGTTAAAGAAAAGTTGCAGAGGGAAAACGAAAGAGGAAAAGAGAAAAATATGAAAATTATATATAGATAGAAATATCCTCGGGAAAACGAGAGCATTAAATGCGAGAGGGGACGTGAATGGTCAAGAATAAACGGTTGAAAGAGACGTGTCAGGAATAGAATGGAAGAGTAGACATCTGTAATAAAGTCCGTGTGAAAATGTGGGACTAAAACAGGTATAGATAAGCGGTTGCGGCAATTCAAAAATATGGATTCTCATGACATTCTCTCCTTCGCAGAGAAGACATGAGAAGAGGCAAGATGTAGGACCATTATATCGCAAACTAACAAAGTTCGCGAAGGTAATAAACAACAACGTCAGCGAGGGAGTCGCGAGGAGACTAAAAATGAATGACGCAATGGGTGACGACAGAAAATACAAAAATATGGCGAGGTTAAGAAGTGTCGCGAGTACCAATACTTGTTCATTTGCGACACTTCATGCGACATTCCGAAAATAAAGGACTGACTTAGTAAATGTCACTACTAGGTATTACCCTATATAAAGGGATGAGTGAAATCATTTGTAAGAGGAGAGTTCTTTTTGGATTAGAGAACAAGTCATTAGGAAAGAGAAACCGAGAGAGAGTTTGTAAATTCTTAAGTGAAATTCTATTTTCCGGTGTAAACATTTCAAGAAATTTATTAATAAACATTTATAATTGTTCATCTATTATCTGTGAATGGATTAGTTAAGTGAATTATTGTGAGGGTGTATTGTGGGATTTCCCCGCAACTACAGGAAGTAAGGATTCATCTTGTGAAGATATCGCAGGAGATGTTGAAGGCTTAAACATAGGAAATGGGATGGAAGTTTCCGCATTTTTAAGGTGGCGAGATCTTTTGTGGGGTTTATCGACATTTCCATAACCCTGCGAATCACAATTCAAATAAGAAATAGAGGCAACAATATTGTTATTAAAAGAATAGTGTTTCATACTACCTTGCTATTCGCAGGCTTCCTTTTGTTTACGGTGACCTTTTGCTAAGAACCCTTGGGAATATTAAGGTTTTGGACCATAAACTTGATGCTAGAGGTGTTTTTGCTGAAACAGAAACAATATGGGAATTATACGAAGATGAACAAAATCAAATAAGACAATTTCAGTAGATGAGATCAATTTCAGAAAGATCAGTTTCAGCAAAGTCAACAAACCTTGATGGCTCCATAAGAACAGTAGCAGAAAGATGAATTTGTAAAAGGTTGCAGACGACAAAAAGATTTACAGAGAATGTGGAGATGAAGAAGATGAAGAAAAAGAAAGAAAATATTTTTATGATAAATCTCTTCTTAAATAGATAATAAAGTGATGACCGGTTAGCATTTAATGTGCGGTGGATAAGGTAATATTTAACACGTGTAAGCGGTTATGCTTAATTCATGGAATCTTGTCGGTAGAAAATTTAAGGAAAGAAATGGACAATTGCGGCAATTTGAAACATTAGTTCTCATATCATTCTCTCCTTCGCAGAGAAGAGATGAGAAGAGGCAAGATGTAGGATCATAATATCTCAACATCAATACCTTTGCGAAACCTTTGAACAACACACTACGAAGATATCGCAGATAGTTACGTAAATGACGCAATGATGACGACAGCCTAAACACGAGAAAGATGTGGAGACCTAACAAGATTTAGGAGTGTTGCGAAATCTAACACTTGTATACTTGCGAGAATATCGCAAGTCAGATTCTAAAATAAAGGACAACTTAACTGTCACCCACTATGTAATATCCTTTATAAAGAGCCGGGCAGGCTTAAGAGAGGAGAAGATCTTTTGAGAGTGGAGGGAAAGTTTTGAGGAGAGAGAAAGTTTAGAGAAATAGTTGTATTCTTGATTTCATTTCCTCTTTGTAAAATTTTTTTAACTCAATTAATAAAAAGTGTGATTGTTGATCTTACAGAGGGGTTGATTATTATGAATTCTTGTGAGGGATGTATTGTAGGATTTCCTGCAACTACACTCTAGTAGAGCCCTGTAGATCGGGAGCATGACATTGATGCACAAATCTACCAGTTGTTGCTCTGTGACATTTGGGTCATGACAATCCAAGGCCTGGACGCTGAATCTCTTTACGTAGTCATTGGGGTTTTCACTGACCCTCTGAAACATTCTTCCAAGATCAGAGAGAGTGACTTGCTCTAACACGAAGAAGTACTTTCTTTAGAAGGCATTAATCATTTCTCCCAAATTGTTAATAGTCCCTGGCGCGATGTTGTTGTACCAAGTGTATGCCCTTCCTTTCAAAGATTTTGAAAATTCCTTGAGACGAACAACGTGGTTGTGTTCATGTTCTCCCAAGGCTTCCAGGAAACGAGAGACATGTTCTCGAGCATTGCCCGCCCATCATACGAGTGAAAGTTGGAGAGGTATAACCTTCCGAAGAGGGATCCTTTGCGTAGCGAGCGTATAAGGAGGATGGTGACGATGGACATGTGATGTCTTGTCCTTTCCACGGTTCTCCAGAAGGCGCTCCAAATCTTTCCGAGTAATGAAATTTGATAATTCTTTTGTCAATTTAATCGTCTGCAGCTTTGCGGATTTCGTCATCATCCACTGTATGAATTGGAATTACCTCAGGATCAACATCTGAGGATTTCTCCTTCTCTTTCCCTTTTCTTAAGTTTTCTCTGGCATTGTATCAGTGAGAGCCTTCAGTTGATTAAATATATCCTTCTGTATTGTAGCCATATCGGTTTGATTTTTTTCAAGAGTCTTTTGCACTTTGATGAGATCGGCAATGGTGGGTGGTGGGTTTCCTCTGACTTCCTCAGGGTGTCGGCCGAACAGAGGATGACCTTCTGAGTTAGCGTGAGGAGGAGTAATGTCACAATCGTCAGTGTTATTAGAGGCCGGAATTGTTTCCGGGATATCTTCGTTGTCGTTGTTGTTGCTAGTACTAGCGCCATTTGTGTTGGAACCTGTAACTAACCCAGACCTAAGACCAGCCATCTTGTGAAACTGTGAGATTTCAACCGAGAGATTAATCTCCCACTGTGATCGCCAATCTGTAGATGGGGAAAAACGATTTGCTGGTTTTTACGGAATTGAAGAGTCGACCGTGTGGAGACTCCTTGAACTGAGCAAAATGTTGAACCTCATACAGATGCACTGCAAAAAGGCAGTGCTTTAAGTTCGAGAGATCAATATATAAGACTCCGGCCTAAACCAAGAACAATGTCCGTTCCAAAGTCAATTCGGTCAAAATAGAGGATGGTTTGATCTGTAGGACGGAAGCTGAGAAATGCGTGAGATCAATGGTGATCTGAGATTTTAGGTGTGTTGTTAATTCATTAAGAATATTCTGAATGATTGAATTTTTCTCAATTGAGAGTGAATACTCAGACGATGAGTTCGTGTAGACTAAAGATTGTCTGTATGAACTTGCTGAGAATTCTTTTTAGACGAATGTTCGAGTGTTCGAATCTTGTCTTTTCAATCAGGATTCAGAGACATTTTATAATGCCGGAGTTAAAAACACCATGATCCCATGAAGTGTGATAGTTTGATGGAATCAGAGAGTGGAGAAGTGGGAAATCGTGTTAAAACTAGTTGCTCATCGTGCGGAGACTTGGTTAATTTTCCACCCACTACTTTGTTGACTCTTCCAATTGATTGCATAACTTGCTCACATTCTCATCGTGGGAACACGTCGTGCACGTAGACCGTATTTAATATCCCTCCATGTGACACGATTGATATCTCGTGATTGTGGAGTCAGTTGCTGACTTTGTGGGACGATGAGTCCATGTATTGTTGAATTGAACACGTTTTGCAAATTGACTGAAATTTATGAATCAAATATGTCTACTGAGACGAGGTATTATTATGTTGATTACCTAAGACGAGCAATCTGTGTTGCTGAATTTTTTAATAATATTGATAGTTGAACCAATTCTTGGATCTGAGCAAATTTTCTAGTTCGAGCAAATATTGCTAGTCTGAGGAATATTGCTAGTTTGAGCAAATATTGTTGGTTTGAGCGAATGTTGCTCATTTAATGAATTCTTTGGTAGCAAGACCAAATAAAATATTAATTTAAGATACCGATCTGCTGGGTCGAGTAAAATAAATAAAAATGTTGATCATGGAATCAACATAAAATTATCGAGTATTTGAATCGCTCGTAATCATGTTTCTCGCAGAGCTCGGATTCAAAACCCTAATTTTACTGAAATAATGATTTATTGCAAATCAATCTGCAGAGTGAAGCAGGAAACGACTACATGGGATGACGAGTCCACCATGTACGCCCAGATGCTCGAATGAGCAAAATACCAAAGTCTCTTGAGGACCAGTTGGCGAAAGAATTATTAAATGCTTGGTTTAATCATTTATTGAAATAATGCTCGTGTGATCGACAGATAATAAAAACCTGGTCATGAACAGAGGAGGAACCGACCAAGAGGTCATGAGACCGGCTCTTGGTGTCCGTGGGACCAATGGATGGTTGTTCAAGCAAAACTTAATTATTTGGAAGAAGTTTGAACCTAATATGAGCAATTGAGCAAATTAGGTTAAAATCATTGAAACATGCGGGACCGGCTGTTTGCAGGCCTTAGAGCCACCCTTGGTCGGTCAATGGGATATGCTCATGTCACCATAGTGTCCGTGTCTCGATCCCAGAGTTTCAAAGTATTTTAGATGCGCATTTGAGCAACATTCTGAGAAAATATGCGAGAATCCGTGGTTTCTTGAAACTAGGAAAAATACATGAGATGATGAAAAATGATAAATAAAACAGGGAATTGCAAGGTGTGGGACCGACCACGGCTAGGGCATGGCCGTCCGGTTCACAAGCACGGTCCCACTTTCCCAATTTTATGCAATTTTATGTACTTTCTATGATTTGAGGGAAATTCCATGAAAATGGAGAGTTTTATGAAATTAGGGAATTTCCATGAGATAAGAGAGATAAAATAATAATAATAAAATAGGTAATGGTGGAGTGTGGGATCGGCAATGGCCAAGGCATGGCCTACCGGCCAATGGGCACGGTCCCAGGGCACTCTTCCCAATTTTATGTAATTTTCATGATTTTAGAGAATTTTCATAAAATCAGAGAGATTTTTTGAAACCAAGGTATTTTGTTGAAATCAGGGAGTTTTCATGAAATCAGGAAAACAAAACAACAAACTATAATAAAATAATATGCGTGTGGGACCGGCTAGGGCATGTCCGGCCGGCTAGAGTCCGATCCCACGAGTTTTCCTAATTTTATAATATTTTTCATAATTTTAGAGAAAATTCATAAAATTAGGGAATTCTCAAGGTTTTAGGTAAAATTCATGAAATCATGGAATTTTCCTAATTTGATAGAAATAATAAAACAATGGGACGTGAGGTGTGGGACCGCCCACATCTAGGGCATGGCCTGCCGGCTGGTGCTCGGTCCCACGAGTTTTCCTAATTTTATAATATTTTTCATGATTTTAGAGAAAATTCATAAAATTAGGGAATTTCATGGTTTTAGAGAAATTCATGAAATCGGGGAATTTTCATAATTTGAGAGAAATAATAAAACAATGGGACATGTGGTGTGGGACCGGCCACGACTAGGGCATGGACGGCCAGCTGGTCCTCGGTCCCGCAACACCTTTCCCTAATTTTATTATTTCTTTGCTAAAATCATGAGATTAGAGAATTTCCTTGAAACGAAGGAGATTTGCTCGAACGAGAGAATTTTCAAAAGATCGGGGAAAATAATAAAATATGATAAAATATAAAATTGGGTGCGGGACTGGTCACGGCATGACCGCCAACATGATGAGCCCAGTACCCTGGCACCTTTGCTAATATTTTTTTATTATTATTTTTCCTTCATATTTTACATAGGTTCATCGCTCATTCATATTTTTGAAATGCTCGTTTGCGCATTCGAATGCTGGTCTGTGCATTATTACTAAGTACACTTGCACCATTTTAGTCAGGGATTATTCGATGCTCAGATGCCTGTCTCGTTGAATATTTATCACTAACCCGTGGAATTCTGCTGGGAAGAACCACGAATTGAAGTGATGAAATATAACGAAAATCGTAGAACATTGTTGGATATTCAGGCGATTGGAGATAATTAAGTGATGGATCTATACTAGCAGGGCTTCCTATCTAGGAGCATTAATTATATGAGGGTTGAGCAATATGAACTTGTTGGAGTGTCATATTCCTCTTGTATAGTCATGGAAAACATGGTTGCATCCTGAAGATGTTATTGCTCTATACTAGCAGATATGCTGTCTAGGAGCCGTCCAATCTTGCGATTATATATAGTATGAGACGTGTCGTGGTCTCATCTGGGAGACTACACATCTACATCTTTGTAGTTGCAGGAAATCCTACACTACACCCCTCACTAGAATTCACACAACTAATCCATTTGAAGATGAATAACTATGAATTTTATTGATTATTTTCTTGAAATGTTTACAAAGGAAGATAGAACAGAGCTAAAGAAATTACAATCACTCCAAATTTTCTCTCTCCTAATGACTTGCTTAACAATTCAAAAAGAACTCTCCTTTACAACAGACTTACTCAACCCTTTATATAGGTGTTGATGGGTGAAAACTACTCCTGCAGAGTTTGGTAATTTGGGGTGTGGATGAGGAATGAATCTAAACCTTCAACAAATGCACTTTGCTACAAGTGAGTGCTTGTAGATTCGAGAGATCAATCTGTGCAAGTCCGGCCTAAACCAAGAAATGGCCGTTCCAGGACTTGTTTCGGTCACAAAGTGAAGGAGATGGGGTTGATCTTAGGGAGGGAAGCAAAGAAGGTGTTGAGATTGTAAAGGTGTTGGCTTGCTTATGACTTGTGACAGAAAAATGAGCAAAGCTTACGGTGAATGTAAGGAGGCTCACGGGTGTTTGAACACAATGGTATCAACACTTGATTTTCTGTCTCGTCGAACTTGTGTTGTTTTCTTGTCTTTGAAATAGGGCGGAGAACCTATTTATACAAGTCATTGAGCCTCATTCACGTTTCTCGTGGGAAGTGGAGGTAGTGGAATGATGGAGTAGTGGAGTTGTGTGTCGGTGATACACGACCGGTCTTGCCCACTTCTCCTGTTCATCTCTAACCGCCCATGACTTCCTAACACGTTCTTGTGATGGCGCGTTGCACGTTGCACGCCCGTAAACCGCCGACCAATACCCAATATGTATCCCCAGTTTGTGACATGATTGATGTCTGAATGTGTGGATCGTGGATCCACGAGAGATAGCATGTAATCTTTGAATTGAATAATCTGTGTTATTCAAGAAGTCGATACTTGTGAAGTATCGTGTGTATTTTATCTTAGTACCGCATTGTGGTGTGGTAAGGCGATGGGTAATGACGCCTTACCGACCAATTGACTCCCAGACCGGGGTTGTATAACCAAGGCGGTGAAGTCGGACGGATGAGATGAGCTTTGAGACACTCATCCATGGCCGTTAATGAATACTAGGGTTTTTGAAGAGGTGTGCAAGCATCACTCTTGACTTGGTGAACCAAGCATGGGAAGGATTTTGGAGAGGACCGACCATACATGTGTGTTGACGGCATGATGGTGTAGGCGCTGTATTCCGTTCCCTCATGAAAGCGCGATCTGGGCCACTCAATTTGACCAAGCAAGAGGAGTGGTCGAGATCGATTTTGCGATAAGAGTTTGATACCGCAAGAAGCCGCGCGCCATACTCTCTTCCGGCGCGTTTTCCAAGACGACCTAGCTTGGTCGGTCTTGGCCTGGTGGTTTGGCGTGAAGATGGTAGGCTGATGTTCACGCCCATGTCTCACCGTCCCATGAAAACGTGATCTAAGCCACCCAATTCGTCCGGTGAAGTTGAGTGGTCGAGATCGATTTGCAATTTGGGAAGTGTAACCACGCATGTTTGAGTGGGCGTTTTGGATTGGACAGGCATGATATGCCTTGGCCGACCACATGAAGAGGTAGATGGGCCCCACGGTGGTCATGCTTTGGTGTATGACCTGACCTGCTTAATCTAATCAGGACCCTCCATTCGTGCCGGAGAAGATGGACGCGCGTGATGGCTTGAACCCCTAATTTTGGCTTTCAAAGCCGCGCGACCATGCTATTTCGGGTGGACGAATGTGTTGTAACCAACCATGGTTGGTTTTGACCCATTGGTCAAGTGTGTAGCGGTCACATGGTGATTGTGTCGACATGCTCCGGGCCCTTTGAGTCTACATCTACACCCTCCATCTATACACGCGAAGATGGATGGTTGAGACCGTTTTGCGGCACATGTAATATGCCGCAAACCCTAATTTAGGGTTTTCCGCCCATAATGCTTGGTATGGACCGGTTTCTCGGCAAGCAAAGGCAAATGGTCGACCATGCGGGGTCGGCCGTGTGTATTCCATACACGCTTGGGGGTGATGGAATTGATCTGGGGTCGTCCAATCATGCTTGTGGAGTTGGATGACTGCGATCGAGATCATATCCCGGACTGATATGGTCATCTTGGGATGCTCAATTGGGCTAGTATAACACACGAGAGGGGGCTCAATCGGGCTAGTATAACACACCGAGAATCGGCTTTGTACGGGTATTTCGTACATGGTTTCATTATAGTGTTTGGAGGTTCGTGTTACTGCGTAAGAGTAACACTCGTCGTCATGCCACACCGATAATGATTCATTATAGTGCTTGGAGGTTCGTGTTACTCGCCGTAAGAGTAACACTCGGTCGTCATGCCACACTGATAATGGGTACAGGAAATACAAGGCTGATATGAAATTCACAGGAAGGGATTGTTGCTACATGCTCCATCCTTGGTGAATTAAGTGAGGAGTATCCGTCACTTATAAACGGCTTTATCTTTTACAAGATGTCAGCGCATGATTTTTCAGGGTTTTTACAAATTTAACCTTAAACGAAAACCCACCATCAACAATAGGGTAGTACACAGTGGATGACAGCTAAGCTGTCCTTTATTTTCGGGAATGACCTGCGAAGTATCGCAAGTGTACAAGTATGCAATCTCGCGACGCTCTTAAACTTCACTGGGTTTTTCACATCTTCCTCATGTTCTGGCTGTCGTCATTCATTGCGTCATTTATTTTACTTCCCTGCGACTCCCTCGCAATGTCGTCATTTATTAATCTCGCGAAGTATTGATGTCGCGATATTCTGATCCTACATCTTGCCTCTTCTCATGTCTTCTCTGCGAAGGAGAGAATGTCATGAGAACCAATATTTTGAAATCTTTAATTGTTCATCTTTATCTGTTTCAATCCCGTCCCTTTTTACACGGAATTTATTACGAGATGTTTCTTCTTCCATTCTTTTCTTGACACGTCTCTTTCAAACCGTTTATTTTTGACCATTCATGTTCCATCTCGCATTAAATGCATTTGTTTTCTCGAGGATTCTTCTCTCTATATATAGTTTTCTTCCCCTTCTCTTCTTCTCTTTTATTTTCCCTCTGCAACTTTTCTTCAACTCTCTTCCTCATTGATCTGCGCTCCGCTCTCAAATCTTCCCTTCTTTATTTCTCTTGATCTTCAATTCTCTATTCACTCCCATACTCTGAAAATGGCTTCGCTCGGTCGTATATATAAACCCCTTTTTAATGAAGCTCAAAAGAGTTTACAAGAGAAGGGCTTCATCCTATCAACCATTCCTGATCAAGAATCTTCATCTATACTTTACTGCAAAAACATTTTACGATCATCAATGTGATGATCTGAAAAATCATAATCTCGCTAGGTCAAATCCTCGCAGGCCTTCCCATTCCTCTCTACAATCCCGAGATGCCTTTATTCTATGAAATTCTTGCTCATGAGAAATTCTCGAGTTATTTATCAATTAAGCGGTGATTGCATCCGTCCTAATGCTTGAATTCGCCAACCGTGGCGCTGGCAAGGGATGTTTATATCCTGATGATGTCAAAGATCCTAGATTCGCAAATTTAAAAATAGTGTGAGAAGTATACTTGTAGAAAACTTTTTGAGAATTATGAAGTAATAAATATGAGAAATGATAAATCTGTTTGGGGTGCTCGATTGAAGAGAAAAGATAATATTCCCAATGATAAGATGCTTATGCAAGATATTGACGGCACTCGGGCAAAAATAATGTTCCTCGGTACTCCAAAGATGAGAAGTGGTGGGTTGTTCCTTTATTTTTGAGCGGACCTTATATTGCGAGGTTCTCATATACTCCTGCGAATCTCGCACTATCGTCCTGGGAATTTAAGTGGCCCGAGAAGGCAAAAGAGGTATATTTCCTATTTCGGGTTTGTTTTACGATATTTCCTTCCTCTTATACTTACTAGGCTTGCAAAATTTTCAGATTATCAAATTGAGAAAGAGTTATAAAAGACGTCCAAAGGCGAGTACTCTAGCGATACTTCGATCAATCACGGATGAAGTAAGAAATACTTTCTTTTGTTATTTTTAACAATATTGTTGCCTCTGTTTCTTATCTTCATTCGTATGCGAAGGTTGGCGTTGAAGAAATTGACATTCCCGAAGCTGCGAGGATTAAAGGCAAGAATAAAATCACTCCTCGCAAGGATAAATCTTCTACTCCATCTTCTAAAAAACGGAAAATCCATCCCTCTTCTCATTCTAGTTCCCAAACCAACGAGAATTCTGACGAAGATGAAAATGAGATTGATACTTCTTTTGCAAAAGAAAATCATTCGATCGATTCTGTCATGGCGCAATTGTCTAGTGTCTTCTCTGATTCTATGCAAGGATTGGGAGATGATCATTTATCTGCTACTTGCGAAGCTCTCGCTAATATTTGCGATGCCCCCTGCTAGTGGATAATGATTCTTTTCGCGGAGTTTCCCGAACAATGACTCCCAGTTTCTTAAATGCACTCAGTGCTTTGGTATGTTCATATTCCTTTATTTCTCCATGATTTCGATTATAAGCCTTATCTTAACAACTTCTCTACTTTCATTTATAGTCTGGGAGAGCTTCCTTTGTTGTTGCCTCAGACCTCGAGAAAAGACCCAACAACCTTGAAAATAAAAATCTTCAACTTAAAGAGAAGATCAAAGAACTAGAAATTGAAGTTGCGACATCTCGCAAGAAGGATAAAAAAATTCAACAGTTGGAAGTTGAGTCTTCTTCCCAAAAGGACAAAATATCTACACTTCAAAGTGCTAATCAGCAACTTTATGGTATAACACCCTCCTCTCTTCTTCATTTCTACTTTGCCATTTATTTTCTTTGCCGACTTATCATTTTTCGCAGACATTTATAATCTTTACGATGAAGCCATCCTTCTCCATTCATTTCCCGAGCCTATGGATAATAATGTTCTTCTCTCCCATCTCAACGAATCTTTAAGTAGTTCGTCTAACAAAATTAATTTTCTTCCATTAAATGAGCTTCAAACCAAATATCGCCTCTTAGAAATTGAACATAGATCTAGTTTAGGTTTAGCCAACCAATTTAAACGTCTATATCTTGATTCCCATGAGAAAACCAAAATTTTAAGGAAGAAAATTAGTAGCCTTATAGACGACAAAGATCGCATTGCTAATCAAGGTGCACAGGCATTAGCAAAATTTCAAAAAACTCTACTTGAAGTCCAAATTGAACGAGATGAATCTCTTCGCCAAAATACCATTCTTAATGAGCGAGAAAATCAAATTCGTTCACTTCTGGTTATGAATAGTGATGATGAATTTGCTTGGGCTGCGAAAGTTTTACATAATACCGAAATAATTTAGGTGTTGACATCGGTCTTCATGCTGAACATACTGCCTTGGTTAAAGATATAATTTCTGACAGAGAAGGTTGTTAACTGTTCTTTTTTATTTTACCACTTCTTATTTGTGAAACTGCTTTTAAGCTTATAATTCGTTATCATTTGTTCGCAGAAGCTGAGAAGAAATATCAAACAAGGATTGAAGAACTTGAATCCGAAAAAGAACAACTCGCGAGGAACTTCTCTCTTCGCAACAACAAGTATTCCAAGCTTAAGAAACAATTGTAAGTTCTGATGGCGAATTTCAATAACGACGCTGTTCGTTTTCGCAATCAAACTATTGAGACAGTTTGTAATGACCATCGCATTCCTCTTTGTTCATATCCTTGTCTTCTTGATGAAGTCCCTAAAAATATGCCTTTCTCAGACGTCTCTGATAGCGAAGCTAGCGAGGAAGAAAAGTCTTACGAAGAGACTGACAGAATTGAAGGATCTGACAAAGAAGAAGAATAACCAAAGAAATAACTTCTTTTTCTTCTTTTTGCTTCTTGTAATATCTGTATATATACCCTTTTAATCTTCCATTTCTGTAATCCCTTATTGTAAACTTCTTGGATTTTCAAATATGAATTCAACCTTTGTTTCCTCTATTTGCACATATCAATCAGTTCTTCTTGAATGCATAAATCTATCATATGAAAATGAATAACAAGATTTCATCCTTCATTCCCATACTTTCCTCTGTTATTTATTTTCAAATGATCAGTTATCACTGAATAGTGAAATTTCTAAATTTCACTACTGCTAATTCTGACCATAAATAACTAAAGAAATACAGTCATTTTCGCCTTTTTTTTTTGAATCTTTATTATTGTTAAAGCTCTTCATTGCGACAAGATCGCAGGACATCTCCACAATTTTTTGTAATGACCCATTGATCTTGCCTTATCATTGCTTGTGTGGTCTTATTATGCCTTCCTAGTTAAAGGTCTTATCTCGCCACCCCTCGTTGCGACAAGGTCTTAGGATGTCTTTACATTTTCATGTAATGACCCATTGACCCTGTCTTATCATTTCTTTAGTATTTTTGCCTCTGCAGGATATTTTTCTTGCGACAATATTTCAGGCCTAAATATTCTTGCGAAAATAAAGCCTCATGACATTTGCGTCTTTTGACACTTATCAGCTTCCTAATGGAGGGTGCCGCCCTTATCATCTCCCTGGTTGCCCCTTCAAGGAGGCGTACATCGGCCATACAAGACTAGCTCCTCCCATCCTGTCTTAACAACAACTTGATTGTTTTGATCTCTTATCCCTTATACCTATATGGCTTATGGTTACGAGACTACACCCTAAGTGGAGTTTTCTTCGGGCCGAGTGCAGCATGTGCCAAGACTTTCCAAGAATGGCCGAGACACTTCAAATGCCCCAAGCACTCTTGGCTCAACCGTGTACCTCGGCGCCCTGAGCATACACTGACTTCTTGGAAGAGACCCTCGGGCGTCCAACCAGGGTATAACCTTATATATATAGTTGGAAATCCAAGGTATCTCTCTCGGATAGGCTTTCATGGGCCCCAAATCTCCATGACTCAGGTTCCAGGAGCGGTGTAACCTTTTCCCTGAGCCATGTCAAGAGATACCCCTTATATGACGCACTTTAGGTCTTACATTTGCCTCTTACGAAATATCATTCGCGAACTAGGGTGTACGCCATAAAGGTTCGTCCCATTCACTCACTCTTTCATTTTTGTTAATTCATTCAATCATTCATTTTTGGTTATCTCTTGTTATTTTGTTTGCGAAGCTATCGCACAACTTTGCTTTGTTTGTTGTAATCTCATTTCAATTTTTCAATCAGATTTTCATACATTCTTGATAACGAGATTATCGTGCATTGCTTCTCTAATTATTATTTCTTTCTCTTGCTCTTGATATGCCTTTGTCACTAATTTTGATGATAACGATTATTTATTTCTTACATCTTTTGCTCATGCTACTCTCTGCCTCTGCACCATTCAAACCTCTTAATGATTCCTTTCCATCATAATTTTCAACTGCCTTCATGCACTCGCTTCGCAATGTATCTTCTCCTCTTGTATTTATGGTATCCACCATCAACCTTTCTCTTCTTTGTTCATCTTTTATATTTTGCTTCCAGCCTTTCCTTTTTGCAGCTCTTTCCTCGCAACTCTCCACATCAACCTCATAGCATTTTTGTCCTTCCATCCAGTCTCCCTTTATAACTCCAACACCACTAGGATGGGGAAACTTTATACACTGATGATACGTCGACGCTACACCCAGAATTTCATGCAACCATGGTCGTCCGATCAATGCATTATAAGGGGATTCCACATCGACTACACAGAACAAAACTTCAGTTGATAACCCTTGCAAGGGTATTCTCATATGAACTTCTCCTTTAGGCTTATTCGTTGTGCCATTGAAACCATATATTTTGTATGTCGAAGGTATCAAATCTTCATCCTTCCCTCCCATAGTCTTGTAAGTATGGTAAAAAAGAATGTTTATTGAGCTCCCGGTATCAATTAAGATTCTATTGATCGCCCAGCAATTTTCTGCTTCATCATCTTCGCCATCAACATGTTTTGGATTAATTTCCAATTTTACAACCAATGGGCTATCATGTATCTCTCTTGCCTTGGTATCTCTTATGCGAGAAAAGAAATAACTGCAATTGCCACTCTTTTAACTGCGATGTCTTCGCAATGTTCATTACTTCTCTATCATCAGCATCCCTCACAAAAACCCTACTGAGAACATTATCATGAAAATCTTCAATTGTGTGGTACGAATATACAATGGAGTTGCAAAACAAATTTTTAGCTTTCGCTCCAACTTCTATTACAAATGTTTCTTTCCCCTTTGCTGAGTTTGTCCTATGCATCTCTCGGTGGTGGTGGCAACGGTTGAATCTTCTCTTCACTTTTTAGAAAATGATTCAGCTTTCCTTGGTCAATCATCCTGAGGATGATTCTTTTTATGTTTCTGCAGTCATTTGTTAGATGTCCATGAAAGCGGTGGTAAGAATGAGACGTGACTTCTATCACCTGGTGGCGGTTCATTCCCCATGTTCCATGGTGCGAGTATGTTTTCCATTAAGAGTATAGCTTCCCATATTTTTTCCACACTAGTATTTAGTGGTGGCATTTTGATTTCTTCCCATACTACTCTGTGACTTCGCTGCCCTCCATGATAATTCTGCCTTCGACCTCCATAAGTTTCTTGCGGATGATCAAGTCTTTGGATCTTGTTATTTTCACCACGGTTATAGTAGTTCCTTTCTCTTTCAAATTCTTCTTGGTCACGACTTCCCATGGCCACTAGCTTTGGTTGTCCATCATCTATCATCCCTTCTTGTCGCCCTTGCGAAGTGCTCGCTACTGTGTTTATCAATTTGGGTAATAAGCTTGCATTCGCAGCATTTGAACTTGTATTCACAATCGGGTATGATTCCATCTCATTTTGCCTTTCCTCTAAAGCAATATATTCCTCCTGAAGTTCTCGCAACTCAGTCATTGTGATTGTATTCTTGACTCTAAAAATTTGAATGTATAACAAATTGGTTGCGAACATTGCGTTTATGAATGATAGAATAAGATATTTTTCATCCACTCATCCTGCCATTTCGCTACACATTGTCTTGCATCTCACAGTTAAATGTTTCAAACTTTCACCGACTCTTTGTTTCAGCTCGAATACATCTTCAATACCTGGTCGCGAGGAGTTGTTACTTATATATGCCCCTAAGAATATAGCTTGTAGATGGTTGAATGATGTGATTGTTTTTCTTGGTAAACCCTCAAACCATTTCAGTGCTTCTTGATCGCTGTCGTAAGCGTCAAAAATAAATTACACTTTCTTACTACTCAAAATATATAATGAAGCAAGGGCAAGAAAGGATCGTTCCCACAGAGAGGTCTAGGTTGTCAAATTGTTTCGGTATTTTATAAGTAACACGGGGTTTTCTGATTTTTATATACTAAAATAAAAGAAAAGAAAATAAAGAAATAAGCAAACAAATCAAATCAAGGATAAGAAAGTATTGGTCATGGATTTCGTCTTCAATCACAAACATGTTTTCAACACAATAACTAGAATTGATATTTTAATCTCAACTTTTATCAAAGGCCCTAGAATACCTTGATCGCAAGAATATCCCGCTAATCTCCTCTTGTCATCAACAAACACATTAAAAGATGCGAATATGAATTCTATCTAAAGGAACAACCTAACGTGTAAAAGCACTAATCAAGTTTAATTCCCTAGATGCATTAGGTGCTATGAAATCAGGCCAATCAAAGCAATCGAATGTGTAAAAGCACTAATCCGATTTAACAAAGGTTATGGTTCACATAAGATCATAAGAATATATCACTACAAACTATAATCTTATTAATGCTACTTGTAATCAGGAATTATCACTTTTGCGTATAATAACCCTAATCTAGCAATAAAGATGAAAGCAAACTCAATCGATTCACGACTCGACTAACAAGCATTCAAATCATGTAACAATATTAATGGTGAATCATAAACGATAATATGAGAGAAAACTAATTTATTGAATTAAAACCCATATTTGGAAATCCAACTTATTCCATAACCAATAATAAAACTCTAGCTCATATTCATGGAGTTCATAACAAGAAGAAAGAGAAAAGACTTCATGTTGTAAACCCTAGAACAAAGTAGAGGCCAAAAGAATAGAGAAAAAGATAAAATATTTTTGTGTATTTTTCTCTCCACCAAAAGTTGTATCTCTCTTCCGAAAATTGTATATCCTGGCTCTTGGCAAGTCACGGCTATTTATATAGGTTTCAATCGAAACCTAACTTCACCCACAAGTCCGCCTAAGATAAGAATTACCCGTAGTTGGTAAATATCCCCAAATATTTGCACTGACGTACCCATATCCCCTTCTTTTTCTCGTTGAGTCACTGGATCCTTTTCTTTCTCAAACTGAAATATTTATCACAATCAACCGCAAACTCGGACTCCAATTCTCTTTCGGTCTTCAATATCTTTGCCATGAACCACCATCGAACCCCGGCTCAAATCCAACACGAGCCTCATTCTCTTATCGGCTTCATCACTACTGCCATTGGTATCATCACATCAGCAACTCGATAAAACTTCAACTTCTCTGTTCATTTTCGAGCTTGATAACAGTTCCATCTCCGACCAACGAAGGATGCAAAAGGCGTCATCACTGCCATCTCTCTAAGCCATCCATCACAGCTTCGAAATCCTCTCCATCTCTTGTTCTTGTCGACACCATTAAACCATTCTCTAGCCTTCATTCTCAGCAGCCGCCAGCATCATCATTGCATGTGCCATCAATGGTAGAACCCAGACTCAACTCGGTCCATATTCATGCCTCTGCCAAGCTCGACCATCTTCTCTGTTTTGTTACTCGAGCTCTCCATCCACAATAGTAGAAACGTTCAAACCCAGTTCTTCATCATCACTTCCAAGCTCAATGGCGGCATCCAACCATTCCCTGTTCTTCAATGACAGCAGCCATCTCGTCGTCCTTCACGCATCATGCAGTCTTCTTTGTCACTTCATGGATGAATCCATAAAACTCCACCACTGCCAACTGAGTTTCATCTTCCCTGACCAACAACCTCCACCATCACGAGCTCTTCACCACGGCCATCAATGGCAGCAACACCGAACTCCACTATCTGCCATCGCCATCACCGTTTTCCTATCGAGCCACAGCAGTATTCAAGCATCAAATGTAGTTGCAGGAAATCCCACACTACACCCCTCACTATAATTTGTTTAATTAATCCATTGAAAGATGAATAACTATGAATGTTTATGTATTATTTCTTTGAAATGTCTACACAGATGAATAGAATTACACTTGAGAAATTACAAATACTCACAAAGTTTCTCTCTCTTCCTAACTTGCTCTCCAATTCAAAAGAGTTCTCTCCTCTACAACAGACTCACTCATCCATTTATATAGGGTAATATATAGTGAATGACAGCTAAGCTGTCCTTTATTTTCGGGAATGTTTCGCGAAATGTCGCGACTGTACAAGTATTCATACTCGCGACATTTCTTAACCCTCGCCAGACTTCATATCTTCATGTCGCCATCCAGTGCGTCATTCATCTTAACTCCCTGCGACTCTCTCGCGATGTCGTTGTTTGTTACCTTCGCGGAGCGCTGTTGTCGCGATATTCTGATCCTACATCTTGCCTCTTTTTCCTTGAATATTGCTTGAAGAGCAATCTTGAAGGAAAAATCCATTATTATAATAGTCTTTGGTCTTTATTGGTGAAGGAACGAGCGAAAGAATATTTTTCTTGAAAAGTACGTACTTGCCTCTATTCTTTGGCGAAGTTTCGAAGCTTTGAGGAATGTATATGAAACATCATTTCTTGCCTTATGGAAAATGATGAACCTCGCAATCTCCCCTATTTTCATACGGACTTTATGTCTATTCTTCCATTCTCTTCTTGACACGTCTCTTTCAACCGTTTATTCCTGACCATTCACGTCTCATTTCGCATTAAATGCTCTCGTTTTACCCGAGGATATTTCTCTCTATATATAATTTTTATATCCTTCTCTTCTCCTCTTTCGTTTTCCATCTGCAACTTTTCTTTAATCTTCTCCTTCCGCAAGTTGCGCTTCTATTACTGTAAATCTTCAATCTTTTCTCTTAATCTTCGATTCTTTATTCATTCCCATACTGATAATGGCTTCACTTAGTCGGATGTATAAACCTCGTTTTATTGAGACTCAGAAAAAGCTACAAGATAAAGGTTTCACTCTTTCTACCATTCCTGACCAAGAATGTTCAGCTATACTCACTGCCAAGCTTTTTTCCGATCATCAATGTGATGATCACAAGATTATTGTCTCGCTAGGTCAACTCCTCGCAGGACTTCCCATTCCTTTATATGATCCTGAGATGCCGCTTTTTGAAATTCTTTCCCATCCGAGCTTCTCGCGAGTCGTCTATCAATTAGCGCGATCGCATCCGCCTAATGCTTGAGTTTGCCCGGTCGTGGCGGCGCAAAGGATCTTTATACCCTAACAATGTCGAGACCCCAACTTGTGTAAACTTAGAAATAATCCCCGAGAGATATACTTGCAGAACTTTTTTGAAAATTATGAAGTTATAGGCATGAGAAATAAGAAATCTCGCTGGGGTGCTCGGCTGAGAAGAAAAGATAACATCCCTGAGGATAAATTACTCATGCATGATATCGATTGGCACTCGGGTAACAATACCACTCCTCGCCATTCCAAAGATGAGAAATGGTGGGTTGTACCCTTGTTTTTGAGCGGACCTTACATATCAGGTTCGCATGTACTCCCTGCGAATCTCGCAAACTATCACCCTTGGGAATTTAAATGGCCTGAGAAAGCAAAAGAGGTACGTCTTCAATTTTGCTTTTGTAATCTCTCTTTCCTCTTGTGTTTACTAAGCTTGCAAAATTTCCAGATTGATAAACTGAAGAAAAGCTACAAATTAAACCCATCGGAGGACACTCTGGCATTACTTCGATCACTTACGGATGAATTAAGAAATACCCTTTCTATTACTTAACAATATTGTTGCCTCTATTTCTTATCTTCATGTGTATGCGAAGGTTGATGCCGAAGAAATGGGAACAGTGAAAGCTAAAGGCAAGGGTAAAGCCAATGCTCGCAAGAATAAATCTTCTGCCCCATCATCTAAGAAACGAAAAATTCAACCTTCCTCTCATCTTAGCCCAAGTTCTGAATCTTCCGATGAGGATGATAATGATGATGATACCAATTCAACTTTCCAGAATGAAGCTCAACCGGCCGATTCTCCTATGGATCAGTTGTTCAGCATCTTCTCGGATTCTCTTCAGGGAATAGGAGATAATCGCCCGACTTCTGTATGTGAGGCTCTCGCCACCGTGTGTAATTCTACACTATTGGAGGGCAATGACTCTTTCAAGGGGTTTCTAGATCTGTGTCTCCTAGCTTTTTAAATGCACTTTAACTCATTGGTATGTATGAGCTCATTTTCCTTTCCCAACTTCAATTTTTAACTTATATCTTAACAGTCTTTTTATCTACCTTCGCAGGCTGGAAAACTTCTTTTGTAGTTGCCTCGGATCTCGAGAGAAGACGCAACAATCTTGAAAAGAAAAAATTTACAATTGAATAAGAAGATTCGAGAGCTAGAAATTGAAGCTGCGTCATCTCGCGAGAGGACTCAAAAGTTAGAAGCCGATCTGGACTCCCAAAAAGATAGAGTATCTACTCTTCAAAGTGCAAATCAGCAACTTTATGGTATAGCAATTTTCAATTCTCAAATCCTTTTCATTTTATCCTTTACCTTTCCTTGCGACTTAATATTTTCGCAGACATATATAATCTCTCCGAAGAATCCATTCTTCTCCATTCATTTCACGAGCCCATGAATGATGATATCCTTCTCACTCATCTTAATCAATCTCTAAGTAGTTCCTCAAGTAAGATTAACCTCCTTTCATTAAAGGATCTTCAATCCAAACATCACCTCTTAGAGATCGAACACGATCTAGTTTAAATTTAACTAATCGATTTAAACAAATGTACCTTGACTCAGAAGAAGACCAAAATCTTAAGGAATAAAATTAGTGATCTCATAGATGAGAAAGATCGCATTACTAACAGAGGTGCACAGGCATTAGCAAAATTTCAAAAATCTCTCCTTGATGTGCAAGTTGAACGAGATGAACTCCTTCGTCAGAATACCATACTTAGCCAGCGAGAAGAGCAAGTTCGTTCACTTCTTGTTATAAATAGTGATGATGAATTCGCCTGGGCTGCGAAAGTTTTAGATAACGCCAGGAATAACCTAGGTGTTGATGTTAGTCTCCATGCTTAGAACATACTTCCTTGGTTAAAGATATGATATCTGACAGAGAAGGTTACTTATTATACCTTACTGTTTCTTACTTCTGTATTATTGCTTGTAAGTTATTAACTTGTTGTTGCTTATTTGTAGAATCCGACAAAAGATTCCAAGCGAGAATTGGAGAACTTGAATCTTACAAAGAACAACTCGCAAAGAATTTTCAAGCGAAATTGGAGAACTTGAGTTTGAAAAAGAATGTTTCATGAAGAATCTCTCCCTTCGCGAGAATAAGTATTCCAAGTTGAAGAAACAATTTCAAAACGACAGCCATGAATTTTAATAATGATGCTGTTCGTTTTTCGCAATGAAGCCATGGAGTATGTTTGTAATGACCACAAAATCCCTCTTCACTCATATCCTTGGCTTTTCAAGAAGTTCCCCGAATTTGCCTCTCTCGGGGACGTTTCGATAGTGAGGCCAGCGAAGAAGAAAATTAAGCGACGAGAATAATAGAATTGAAGAATCGGATAAAGGAGAAGAATCACCAAAGAAATAATTCCTTTGCTTTATAATATCTCGTACATTTAGTCTTCATTCCCTTTTTTGGCATGTATAGATATACAACTCTTTTCATCGAGATGAATAACAATATTTCATCTTCTCCATTCCCATATTTGCCTCTGTTATTTATCTTTTTATGAAAGATTTTATTTAGCTATTTTTGAAGGATGAAATTTCTGAGATTCACACTTTCTTCCTTTGATCATGAATATATAATCATTTTGAATTTTATCTCCTGCGATGTTGGAATTTATCATTGTGACGAGATCGCAAGGTATTTCCTTACATGAAGGAACCTATTGATCTCGCCTTATCATTTTTGGTGGTCTTCTAAGCTTGACCTTCCTAATTAAAGGTCTTACTCTGCCACCCTTTATTGCGACAAGGTCGCAGGACGCCTTACACTTGCATGTAAAAACCCATTGACCTTGCCTTATCATTTTTCAAGTATTTTTGCCTCTGCAGGATATTTTGCTTGCGACAATATGACAGGCCTAAACTTTCTTGCGAAAATAAAGCCCCGTGACATTGTCGTCCTGCGACAAAATCGCAGACGTCCGTACACTTTCGTGTAAGACCCATTGATCTCGCCTTAACCTCGCGTTAGTATTATTGCCTCTGCAGGGATCATTGCACAAATATGACAAGCCTCCGACTTTCCTTGCGAAAAACACAGCCTCATGACATTTGCGTGTCTGTTTTGACACTCTCCCTAATGGAGGGTGTCGCCCTTATCATCTCCCCGTTGCCCCTTCAAGGAGGCGTACATCGGCCATACAAGACTAGCTCCTCCCATCCGGTCTTAACAACAACCAGTTGTTTTTCGCACCTCTTATCCCTTATACCTATAGAGTTTATGGTTACAAGGCTGCACCCTAAGTGGAGTTTTCTTGGGCGAGTGCAAAGATGTGCCAAGACTTGTCAAGAGTGGTAAGGAAGTTCCATGCTCCCCACACTCTTGACTCAACCGTGTACCTCGGCGCCTTGGTCATATGCGACTCCTTGGAAGAGACCCTCGGTCGCCCAAACCGGTATAACCTAAATATATAGTTGGGAATCCAAGGTACCTCTTCCGGATAGGCTTTCATGGGCCCCAAATCTGCATGACTCGGGGTTCCGGAGCGGTGTAACCCTTTCCCGAGCCATGTTAAGAGATACCCCTTATATGACGCACTTTAGGTCTTACATTTGCCTCTTAAAAATATTATTCGCGAACTAGGGTGTACGCCATAAAGGTTCGTCCCATTCACTCACTCATTCATTGTTGTTGAATCATTCAGTCATTCATATTTAATTGCTTCTTGATATTTAGATTGCGAAGATATCGCACAGTTCTGCTTTATTTGTTGCATTTTTCATTTTTTCTCTCAAATTCTTGTACATTTTTGTGTGCGAGATTCTCGCGCATCATTTCTTCTTCATCTTTTCTTTGATATATTTTTTGGTGATTATTTACTTCTTATGTTTTTTGTTCATTGCACTCTTTGCCTCTTTGTAATCACAGTCTCTGATTGACTCCTTTTCATCATAATACTCTCCTTCTTTCATGCATTCACTTGCGACAGCACTTCACGACGCACCTTCATTTCTTGTTTCTATAACATCCACCATCAGCTTTTCTTTTCTCTGTTCATCCTTCATATTCTGTTTCCAACCCTTTCTTTTAACGTTTCTTTCTTCACAGCTTTCTACATCAACCTCGTAACATTTTTGCCCCTCCATCCAATCTCCCTTTATGATTCCAATACCTTTTGGATGTGGGAACTTTATAGATTGATGGTATGTTGATGCTACTCCCAAGATTTCATGCAGCCATGGCCGCCCAATCAATGCATTATAAGGAGATTCTACATCAACCACGCAGAACAAAATGTCAGTTGATAACCCTTGTAATGGAATTCTCATGCGAACCTCCCCTTTTGGCTTATTTGTCGTGCCATTGAAACCGTATATTTTGTATGTTGAGGGGATCAAATTCTCATCCTCTCCTCCCATGGTCTTATAAGTATGGTAGAAAAGAATATTCACCGAGCTTCCCGGTATCGATTAAAAATTGCTGATCGTCCGGCCAGCTTTTCAGCTTCATCATCTTCTCCCTCAACTGGTTTTGGATTAATATCTAGCTTTACCACCAACGGGCTATCATGTACTTCTCTTCCTTTAGGTACTTCATCTGCAGAGAAAGAAATAATCTGCAGCTGCCACTCTTTCAACTGCGACGTTCTCGCCAGATTCAGTACTTCTTTACCATCAGTGTCTCTCGCAAAGACTCTACTGAGCACGTTATCATGAAAATCTTCAATTGTACGATATGAATGAACAATAGAGTTGCAAAATAAATTTTTGGCTTTTGTTCCCACTTCTATTACAAATGCTTCCTTTCCTTTTCTTGAAACTGTTCTTTGCATTTCTGATGGTGATGATGTTAGTACTTTCTTCCCTTTCTCTTCATCTTTTAAAAAGTGATTCAACTTCCCCTGATCAATCATTCTGAGAATAATCCTCTTTATGTTTCTGCAATCCTTCGTTAGATGCCCATGAAATCGATGGTAAGCACAATATTCATGACTCCTATCACTCGGCGGTGGTTCACTTCCTGCATTCCATGGTGCTGGTATGTCCTCCATTACGAGTATAGCTTCCCAAATTTTTTCCACACTAGCATTTAATGGTGGCATTATGATCTCCTCCCATTCTACTCTGCGACTTCTCTGGCCCCCATGGTTATGCTGCCTTCGACCTCCATAAGTTTCCTGCACGTGATCTAATCTTCGGATTTTATTATTGTTGCTGCGATTATAATAATTCCTTTCTCTTTCAAACTCCTCCTGATCATGGCTTCCCATGGCTACTATCTTCTGTTGTCCATCATCAACTCTCTTTTCTGGTTGCCCTTGCGATGTGCTCGCCACTGTATTTGAAAATTTTGGCAACAAGCTGGCGCTCGCAGCATTCAAGCTTGTATTCGCAACTGGGTAAGACTCCATTTCATTTTGTCTTTCTTCTAAAGCAATATATTCTTCCTGGAGTTCTCGCAGTTCAGCCATCGTAATCGTATTCTTAATTCTAAAAATCTGAATGTATAACAAACTGGTTGCGAACAAAGCGTTTACAAATGACAAGATAAGATATCTTTCTTCTACCCTTCCAGCCATTTCGCTGCACATTGTTCTCCATCTTACTGTCAAATGCCTTAAACTCTCGCCAACTCTTTGTTTTAACCCGAATACATCTTCAATTCCTGGCCGCGAGGAGTTGTTACTTATATATGCTCCTAAGAATGTAGCTTGTAAATGGTTGAATGACGAGATTGTGTTTCTGGGTAAACCTTCAAACCATTTCAAGAAGCTTCTCCTATTAAACTTGATGCAAAGTATTTGCACAATATGGCATCATGATTCTCCCACTGCAACATACATCTCATATAAGCCTTAATGTGTTGTATCGCGCAGTTGTACCATCAAAAATGTTGGTTAAGGCAGGCAAATTGCACTTAGGAGGTATTCCCCCCATTTGCACTTCTAGTGTAAAGGGATTCTTCGCAGCCTCTGCGATGGCTTCATCTAATTGTCTTCTTCCTCCTTCCCTTCTTCCTCTGTTCAACAATTCTCTCATTTCTGCTAGTTCTTTCAAGATTTGCTCATTTGCCTCAGAATTTGACTCTGCTGGTCTTTTTAGCTCTGCTTCTCTCCTCCTGCGTTCATGCCTGCTTTGACCTTCTTGTTCGTTATTTTCTTCTCTCCTTTCCCTGTGACCTTCTCCTTCGTCTCTTTCATTAATTCGCACACCATTATATCTATCATCCTCTCTTCTGGGCTGTCTCTCAGCTCTCCTCTGTATCCTCTCATATTCTTCATTAATATTTGTATTGACACGGTTTTGTTCTCGCCTCCTTTCTCGGTTGTCATGATTATTCTGCCGGATTGCTTCTTCCAATTCTTGGTTTTCCACTTCTGCTCTTACTCTCTCTCTCTCGCGAGCCAAGCGTGCTTGTTCGGCATAATATCTCTCAATGTCATCCACGATCTCTTTTTGCCTTCTCAGTGCTTCTCTCCTGTGCAATATTGCTCTTCCTTCAGCGGCTGGATCGTTTGGTCCCTGCGATCGCCTAATTCCTTGATTTTCCTCATTCTGCTCATCTTGGAAATTCTCGGGATGGGGAATATAACGATCTCCCACATCCTCTCTTCTTTCGTGATGTTCTGAGCTTGATTTTGTGTTTCTTGTTGGTTTTCTACCTCGGTATTTTCCGTTGGTAAGACTCTCCTTCTTTCTTCTCTAGACGATCTTGAATTTGATCTCGCAGTGCCTCTCGATCTTCTATTTTGCAATCTCATATTTTCCATCCTTAACTCATGATTTTGTCTTGTCAAATTTGCTCGCTCCTCTGCCTCTAGTCGCCTCTCTTCATGTATTGTTTGTCTTAATGTTTCCAACGCTGTGATTTCTTCATTTTCTGGATTCATTTCTCCATTCATTCCTTGATCTCCTCCTCCTTGTCCATTATTCGCCAGCTGCTGCTCTTCTTCCCTTTCATCCTCAGAATTCGACCTCCAAGTATGCACACTTACTCTATCGTAATCCACAGTTTCATTTGCTACCGGGGGAATTAAAGGTTGAACATAGTTCTCTTCATCATTCCTCATATTCATTCTTGACGATTCTCCTCGTTCATTTCTCCTTTCTCCAGCAAGTCTTCCACTTCTTCTCACAGGTTGTTCAAGTACATTTCTTCTTCTTGCCATTTTTCTTTCGAAAATTATCTCAAATTTCTTTCCTGCTAACTCAAATTCTTCCAAATCTCTATGTCAATCTTTTCTCAGTCCCTGTTTCTAGCGCCAATATGTAGTTGCAGGAAATCCCACACTACACCCCTCACTATAATTTGTTTAATTAATCCATTGAAAGATGAATAACTATGAATGTTTATGTATTATTTCTTTGAAATGTCTACACAGATGAATAGAATTACACTTGAGAAATTACAAATACTCACAAAGTTTCTCTCTCTTCCTAACTTGCTCTCCAATTCAAAAGAGTTCTCTCCTCTACAACAGACTCACTCATCCCTTTATATAGGGTAATATATAGTGAATGACAGCTAAGTTGTCCTTTATTTTCGGAATGTTTCGCGAAATGTCGCGACCCATACAAGTATTCATACTCGCGACATTTCTTAACCCTCGCCCGTACTTCATATCTTCCTCGTCATCATCCAATGGTCATTCATCTTAACTCCCTGCGACTCTCTCGCGATGTCGTTGTTTGTTACCTTCGCGGAGCGCTGTTGTCGCGATTATCTGATCCTACATCAAACACTCTCATCGTACTTCCATCATCATTGGCAGCACTCTGAACCTGCTAGAGCTTCTTTATCCATCGCTAACCATCACCGATCACCTGCAATAACTAATGATCACAGCACCAGCTTCTCTATTGACCATCGAACACCGATCAACCCATCTTCATCTCGCCTGTATAAACGAAAACCATGGTTCTCGGTTTGAACAGAAAACTCGACTGAAACTTATTAAGAAGAAGACGCAGGTGCCCTAAGTAAATAGGATCAGTGCCTTTAATAGCCTTTGAATTCCGCTTCCTCCTTTGTAAAATACATGACTGTGTTTAGCAGTCTCTTTGAAACAGGACATCCCTTAACAGATGACTTCCTTAACGTACAATTGGGGTGTCAATAACACTTGCCCTTTTATGCTTCAAGTTCTTGTTTTGCTCATAACTTCTTCATACGAACTCGGAATGACTCCATTCTTTCGGCATTGTCTTCATATTCTCGTCCTCTACACAATGAAAAGTAGAAATATTGTATTTGAACGAGTTCCAGTTGGTATTTTTGCTCCAAATGACTCCATTGCACCTAATAAACTCAAAAGCACACATAAGATACATAATTCACAAGAAACTCGCAAAGAAAGCATAAACAATAGATATAAAATTAGGTGTTTTACAACACCTATCACTTCTCCTGTTAAACTTGATGCAAAGTATTTGCACAATATGGCATCATGATTTTCCCATTGTAACATCATCTCACATAAGCTTTGATGTGTTGTATTGCACAAGTTGTTCCATCAAAAATGCTGGTTAATGCAGGTAAATTGCACTTTGGGGGTATTCCTCCTAACTGCACCTCTAGTGTAAAGGGGGTTTTCGCGGCCTCTTCGATGGCCTCATCCAGCTTATCTTCTTCCTCCCCCTTCTACTGCTCAAAGATTCTCTCATCTCCGCCAATTCTCTCAAGATTTTTTCATTTACATCAGTATTTGAATATATTGGTCTTTTTAGTTCTGCCTCTCTCCTTCTGCGTTCGTGTTTGTTTTGATTTTATGGTTCATCATTCTCTTCTCTTCTTTCTCTGCGACTTTCTCCTTCATCTCTTTCACGAATTCGCACACCATTATATCTATCATTTTCTCTTCTTGGTTGTCTATCAGTTCTCCTTTTTATTGTTTCATATTCTTCATTGATATTTCCATTGTTGCGATTTTGTTCGCGCCTTCTTTCTCGATTGTCATGATTGTTCTGCCGAATTGCTTCTTCCAATTCTCGTTCTTCCATTTCTGCTCTTAATCTTTCCCTTTCACAAGCTAGACGCGCTTGTTCAATATAATGTCTTTCAATGCCATCTTCAATCTCCTTTTGTTTCCTCCGTGTTTCTCTCCCATGCAGTATTCTTCTTCCTTCCTCCTGATTTTCTTCATTAATTGGATTATTCTGCCCTTGATGCTGCCTATTTTCTTGATTTCCGTCATTTTGGCCATTCTGCAGAGTTTCAGGATATGGAATATAACGATCTTCCACTACTTCTCTTCTCTCGCAGCATCCTTCACCAAGATTTGGCTCTCTTTCTAGGTTTTCTTCATTAGCATTTTCTACAGGTAATGTTCTCCTCATATCTTCTCTAACCGATCCTAATCTTGGCCTCGATATTACTTATCGATCTTCTATTCTGCAACCTCATATTTTCTATTCTTAACTCATGGTTTTGCCTTGTTAAATTTGTGTGTTCTTCCGCTTCTAACCGCCTTTCTTCATGTATCGTTTGTCTCAATGCTTCCAATGCTGCGATTTCTTCATTTCCATGAATTGTTTCTCCCATCTCTTCTCGGTTTCTCTCCTCTTGCCCATTATTTATCAATTGTTGCACTTCTTCTCTTTCCTCCATAGAATCTGATCTCCATGTATGCACACTCACCCTATCATAATCTATTACTCTATTCGGTGCTGGTGGAATTAGTGGTTGAATTTGATCTTCTTCTCTATCTCTTGCGTTCATTCTTGAGGGTTCACCTACTCCATTTCTCCTTTCTCCGCCTAATCTCCTATTTCTTCTAACGCTTGTTGGTTGTTCCGATGCATTCCTTCTTCTAGCCATTTCTTAATTTCAAAGAATTTCAAAAATTGTATGAAATTCTTTTCTTTGTACTCCAAATTTTTCCAAATCACAATACTTGATCCTCACTCTTTCCCTGTTTCTAGCGCCATTATGTAGTTGCAGGAAATCCTACACTACACCCCTCACTAGAATTCACACAACTAATCCATTTGAAGATGAATAACTATGAATTTTATTGATTATTTTCTTGAAATGTTTACAAAGGAAGATAGAACAGAGCTAAAGAAATTACAATCACTCCAAATTTTCTCTCTCCTAATTGTAGTTGCAGGAAATCCTACACTACACCCCTTACTAGAATTCACACAATTAATCCATTTGAAGATGAATAACTATGAATTTTATTGATTACTTTCTTGAAATGTTTACAAAGGAAGATAGAACAGAGCTAAAGAAATTATAATCACTCTAAATTTTCTCTCTCCTAATAACTTGCTTAACCATTCAAAAAGAACTATCCCTGCAAATAGACTTACTCAACCCTTTATAGGGTATTACATAGTGGATGACAGCTGAGCTGTCCTTTATTTTCGGGAATGACTTCGCGAAGTATCGCGAGTGTATAAGTGTTCGTCTTCGCGACACTCCTAAATCTCTCCAAGTCTTCACACTTTTCTCATGTTCTGGCTGTCGTCATCTATTGCGTCATCTATATTATTCCCCTGCGATGCCTTCGCAATACAGTTGTTTATTAATCTCGCGAAGTATTGATGTCGCGATATTCTAATCCTACATCTTGTCTCTTCTCATGTCTTCTCTGCGAAGGAGAGAATGTCATGAGAACCAATATTTTGAAATGCCGCAACCCTTTACTTTCTTCAACCTTCTGCCGACAAAATTCCGTGAATTTAGGGACGACTGTTTACACGTATCTAAATTTCCCTTTTACCTGCAGACATTTAATGTTACCCTAGTTACCCTTCTCTCGTCTATTTAAAGAGAGTTTCCTTGTGAAAACACTTCTTTTCTTTTACTCCGTCTTCTTCATCGTCTGCAACTATTTTCTGTTTCTTTTCTTCATCGTCTTCTTCATTATTTTCCCCAAGTTATTATTTGTCTCTAAGCATCGTTTCTATGGCATCAAGGTTTGTTAATTTTGTTGAATTTGATCATCTCATGATTAATCTCCCTTATTAAAGTTGTTTTATTCTAATACTGTTTTTTTTTTTTAATGCTTCTCCTGCCATTTTTGCCTCAGCAAGAACAAACCCAGTTCCAAATTCACCGTTGCAAACCCTAATGTCTCTTTAGGTTCGCAACCGAAATCTACTGCTTCTAAAAGACAGCCTGCGAGTAACAAGGTATTTAAGAAACATTTACTTTTTACTAACAATATTGTTGCCTCTTGTTTCTTATCTAGCTTGTGATTCGCAGGATGATAAAGATAGGTCTCCCAAGAGGCATCGCCATTCTAAACCCGTCGCACCTCCTGTTTCCTTTCCTGGTTTTAAGCTTACTACTTCTCCTGTAGTGCCTTCGCAAAGCTGTTCATCTCCTCTAGCGATTGCTTCGCAAGATAAACCAATTCCTTCTTCTCAAGATAATCCACCTTCTCCTGCGATATCCTCGCAGGATAAATCAATTCCTGAGTTTTCTGTCAATGAACTTCTTCAAAATGAACCCCTCTCTACTTTTACTATTAATTCTTTTATCTCGCCCCCACTTGTTAATCAGGCTCCTTCAACTGACATTGTTACAACCAAAGATGATTCATCCTTTCCCTCTTCCTCCGTCATTTCTTCTTCCTCAGATCTATCCTCTTACCAAAGAAAATTTGGAAGGGATAGATGTAGCTTTCAAAGTTTTATCAGACATCATAAGTGATGTTAAGAAGACCTCCACCGATCCTATCAAGTCTAGCGCCTGGAATCTCCTGAGTAAATATTTTGGTTCGACATAACGTCGCGAACGTCTTTGGAACAAGAAGTTAAGGCCTTGAAGAATAACCTTCTCAACATTTCATTGGATCGTGATAATCTTTGCAAGAAGAATGAAGAATTAAAAGGTATACTCTTGCCTCAAATAGATAACCTTCTCACCCCCCTTTTTTTTTTTTTTTTAAAAAAAAAAAACTCAAGTCTTTGTTCGCCCTTCAAGCTTTAAACCAGAAACGAAAAAAATGGAGATATATCAGTTGGAATCTACTGTTGAAGAAGTTCGAGCCGATAAAGATGCTTGGATGGAGCAATATAACCGATTAGATAATCTTCATACATATGTTGTTGATCAAATAGATAATCTTTCTAAAAAATGTTGATTTAGCTCAAACAAGACTCATTAAGTAATGACTTATCTCGCCTCTCTTACTCTTTGACTAAAGCTAATTTGGAGTTGGAAACTTTATCAGATGAGAATGGAACTCTTTCTCAAGAGAAGCGAACTCTGTTAAACAAGGTGGCGACTTACTCGCAACAATATGATGTTTGTCAAAAAATTATGTAAACAGCAAGAACAATCTCTTTGTTCACTGAGGAATCAACTTGAGGAAGTTACTGCCGAGAAGGATAAACTCATTCAGGGTAGGATAACCTCAAGTGTAAAAGCAAACCAATTCAAGTATCAATGTTCCAAATTAGAAAAGTCCAACTCATCCCTTGCAAAAGAAAATACCTTACTTGTTTCTAACGAAAAAAATTGGCGAGCTCGTCCAAAGGATTAGTTGGAGATAATTTTGACAACGCCATGGATCATTTGGAGAATAGTTGTTCGATTTTAATTTAACATCTTATCTCGCAAAAGGAAGGTAGTCATAGAAGTTGACTGCCTCATCTATTCTTCCTTTATCAAATCTTCATATTTTTTGTTTGTATAATATCTTCTTATCTTATATTTCGCAGAGTCTGAGAAAAATCTTCACTCCTCCATTGCTGCCTTGAAATCCGACTACTCAAAAATTCGCAAGGAAAATGGAAAACTTGCTGCTTCCTTTATGCGTTCTCGCGATAGGACAGAAAGAAGATTCGACTATATGTGTGACTGTAAAGATATAGAGAGTAAAAATCAGCAGAAAGCGCTCCTTCGTCAATTTCATCTTAAAGCTGAAGTTCTTGTGAATGATGTTTTACTATCTAAATCTCTTGATCCTGTATCTGTCGAACCTCTGGAAGTAAGTGATGATGAAGTTCCTAATTCTCCTGATAGTGATTACGAGTATGAAAGCTGCGGGGATCTCGTTAACAATGAAATTGTCAATAAGGATCCAAATGAAGGAATATCTGATGAGAATCGTCCAACTAGCGAAAAGGAGGCTGATAAAATTGTTGAAGAACCTGTAACATCTCCCGTTGTTGAGAAAAATGATGTAGAGAATTGAATCATTTCTGTAATTTTTTCATCTTTTAACCTCTTTAACTGGATGACTTTTTGCATAGGATGCTTTTTAATTTCTGTTGAAGTATTCCTTTTGATTGGAAAGACAAAATCCCTTGATGATTAACTCCATTACTTTCTCTTTCTATCTTATCTCGCAATTCTAATCTCGCAAGCATGTTCGCTTACCTTTATTTATGTTGAAATGTATCATTGCGAAAAGATCGCAGGATTTCTTCATAAATGAAGAAATCTACTGATCTTGTCTTATTATTAATTGTGTGGTCTTATTTTGCCTTCCTAATTAAAGGTCTTATTTCGCCACCCCTCATTGCGATAAGATCGTAGGACGTCTTTACATTTTCATGTAATGACCCATTAACCTTGTCTTATCTTTTCTTAAGTATTTTTGCCTCTGCAGGATATGTTATTTGCGACAATATGACAGGCTTTAACACTCTTGCGAATATAAAATCCCATGACATTGCCGTCTTTGCGACGAAATCCCAGGACGTCTTTACATTTTCATGCAAAGACCCATTGATCTCGTCTTATCCTTGCATTAGTATTATTTCCTCTACGATCATCATCGCACAAATATGACAAGCCTAAATTTTCTCCGAAACAAAGCCTCGTGACATTTGCGTCTTTTGACACTTTTCAGCTCCCTAATGGAGGGTGCCGCCCTTATCTTCTCCCCGGTTGCCCCTTCAAGGAGACGTACATCGGCCATACAAGACTAGCTCCTCCCATCCTGGTCTTAACAACAACCGGTTATTTCGCAGCCTCTTATCCCTTATACCTATATGGTTTATGGTTACGAGACTGCACCCTAAGTGGAGTTTTCTTCGGGCCGAAAAGGCATATACCAAGACTTGCCAAGAATGGCCGAGACACTTCAAATGTCCTGTGCACTCTTGCTCAACCGTGTACCTCGGCGCCTTGAGCATACATCGACTCCTTGGAAGAGACCCTCGAGCGTCCAACCAAGTGTATAACCTTATATATATAGTTGGAAATCCAAGGTATCTCTTAGGATAGGCTTTCATGGGCCCAAAATTTCCATGACTCGAGTTCCGGAGCGGTGTAACCTTTCCCCGAGCCATGTCAAGAGATACCCCCTTATATGACGCACTTTAGGTCTTACATTTGCCTCTTGCGAAGTATCATTCGCGAACTAGGGTGTACGCCATAAAGGTTTGTCCCATTCACTCACTCTATCATTTTGTCAATTCATTCAACATTCATTCTTAGTTATGTATTTTGTTCGCGAGATATTCGCATAATCTTCCTTCATTTTATTCAATTTCGCAAGCGTTCTGTCGCAAAAGTACTTGATCCAAATTCATTTCATTCCATCCATCATTCATGGGTAATATTTCTTGAGATATAACCTATTCCATGGTTTATTCAATCTTTGTCCTACATCTTTGCCTTCTGGATCCATTAATCTATACGCCCCTGTACACCTATCTCCTTGACGATATAAGGTCCATCCCACTTTCTTGCCAACTTGCAACCATTTTCTCATTTATATATAGGTGTTTCTCGTAGCACCAAGTCACTGGTTGAAATTCACGTATCTTGACACGTTTATTATATTCTCGCGTAGCCAATCTTCGCCGATAATTCTCCATGTGTTGTAATGCTCTCTCTTTTTTTTTCCTCTAATTCATCTAACTTGGTTAGAATATAACCCGCACTAAGATTTTTCTCCCAAGCTTCTTTCTTTGTTGTTGGAATCATAACTTTTGTTGGGAGCACAGCTTCAACCCCACATGTTAAACAAAAGGGTGACATTCCTGTAGCTTCTCTCCTGGTTGTATTGTAAGCCCATACTACATTATGCACTTGTTCGCACCATCCTTTATTGTATCCTTCTAGCTTCTTATTCAGTATGTCTGCAATTGTTTTGTTTGTTGCTTCTGCCTGGCCATTTTCCTGCGGGTATAGAGGAGTTGATTTTCCACATCGTATCTGAAATGCATTAAGTAGCAATTCTATATTTTTTCCTTCAAACTGTTTCCCATTGTCATATACCAACTGTGCGGGAATCCCAAATCTGCATATAATATTATAAAATATGAAAGTAAAGATATCTGTATCGCGAATGTGTTGTACCGATTTCACCTCTGCCCATTTTGTGAAGTAATCTGTAGCGACAATTAAATATCTTCTCGTCTGTTCTCCTGCAAAAATGGTCCCACAATGTCTAAACCCCACTTTCCAAATGGCCAAACACTTGTTGAAGAACTTAACGGAGCTCCTGGTGCATGTATTTTCTTCCCATGCCTTTGGCAATCCTCGCAACGCCTTGATATTTATTTCGCATCCTCATGCATATACTGGCCAGTAATAGCCCTGCATTTTTGCTTTATGTGCTAAAGATCTTCCGCCACTATTATTACCAGCATCCCCACTATGCAACATCTTCAATATGGTTTCCCCTTCCTTCCTTGTTAAGCATCTGAATGAAGGTCCGTTAAAAGATCGCCGGTATAGTACTCCATCTCTTAATTCATAATTTGTTGCACGACTTTTTAATTTGTGTGCCTCTAATATATTTCTTGGTGTTTCCCCTTTCATCAGATATGCATGAAGTTCTGCTCTCCAATCTTCTTCGCAAATTGTTTATGCTCCATTTTCTATTAGCATCACATCGGTTTCTTGCTCTTCCTCTTTATCAATTGACGGTGTTAGAAGAGTTTGTATTTTTATATTTCTCGCAGTCGGATCTGTCATCATACTTGATATAAAGGCAAAAGCATCTGCGAGCCTATTATTTCGCCTTGATATATGTCTCCATTTTATTCTCGGTATCTGCATCGATAGCTTGTCAACAAGTTTCTTGTATTTTTACAAAGATGGTTCATTTGTAGTATATTCCTTTTTTATCTGGCGAACAGCCAATTGTGAGTCGCTGGTAATTCTCATATTTTCCAACTTCATTTCTATCGCGAATCGCAATGCATGTATTATAGCTTCATATTCTGTTTCATTATTGGTTGATGCAAACTCCAATCTGAAAGAAAAAGCTATTTTGTTGCCTTCTGGCGAAATCATAACAATTCCCACTCCATTACCTTCTCCGTTTGATGACCCGTCCACTAATATTTCCCATCTATTTGGCTCAGTTAACAGGTCTTTTGGATCTCCGTGTTCTTCTTCTACATCCATCATTTCTTCCACTGCTTCGTCTTCTTCCAAAGGAAATTATGCTAAAAAGTCCGCGACAACTTGTGATTTTGTTGAAGACAAAATTTCATATTTGAGTTTGCAATGGCTTATTTGAGCATTCCATCTCTCAACTCTTCCCGATCTTTTCGAGTTTTTCATTACCGACTCGATTGGTATTTTTGTCACTACTTTAACTATATGTGCCTCGAAGTATATGCGAAGTTTAAATGTTGCATAGACTAATGCTAAGATCAGTTTTTCAATTTTTGAGTAATTCCTTTCTGCAGCATTGAAGGTTTTGCTGATGTAATAGATTGGTTTCTCTACCCCGGCGTCCATTCGTAGTAATACTGCACTTAACGCATGCGAGGTTGTCGCGAGATAAATTAATAATTCTTCTCCTGGTTCTGCTTTTTGCAAAATTGATATATCCATTAAATGTTCCTTTATCCCTTGTAAAGCTTTCTCACATTCATCTGTCCATTTAAATTTTGATCCCTTTTTAAGAATGTTGAAAAAATGCTTGCATTTATCAGACAATCGCGAGATGAATCTCCTAGCGAAGTGATAATCCATTTAGCTTCGCACATCTTTTACTTACCATTTGGTGTTGCCATATCGCGAATTGCTTGTACTTTCTTCAAGTCAATCTGTATTCCTTCTTTTGATACGATGTAACCTAAAATTTTTTTCGAGATGCAACTCCAAAGGTACATTTTTCTCGATTTTCTTTAATATTGAATTGTCTCATTTGTTCAAAAATTTCTTTCAGATCTTGTATGTGGTCTTCTGCCTTCCTACTTTTTATTAGCATATCATCTACATATACCTCTAATGTTTTGTGTATCCATCTCACAAACACCTTTTCTACCATTCTTTGGTATGTTGCTCCGGCATTTCGCAAGCCAAACGACATTTTTTGTGTAACAAGATAATCCTCTTGGAGCGAAGAAATCGGTATGTTCTTGATCTTCTTCAAATGAGAGGAATCGATGTAGCCTTTGTATCCATCAAGAGATGATATCCTTTCATTTCTTCTTTGATTCAACCAATTGCGAATATCTGGTAATGGAAAGCTATCTTTAGGACAAGCTTTATTTAGATCAGTAAAATATATGCAAATTCTTATCCTTTTTTTCTTCTTTGGAACTATAACCATATTTGCTATCCATTCGGGATATTTTGCTTGTCTGATAATTCCTGCATCTAGCATCTTCTCGCAAATTCTTCTTCTATTTGGGGATGATATGTCAGTTGCGATCTTTATAATTCTTTGCTTGAATGGTCTTATATTTCTGTCAATTTCCAATTTATGGCAAGCCACAGACGGATCTATTCCAGGCATTTCATCCATATCCCATGCGAAGATATCTTTGTAATCTCGCAGCAAATCAATAGTCCTTCTTTCTTCATCTGCCTCCATTTTAGTCCCAATTTTTAGCATCTTGGGTTCTTTTTCAGTTCCAACATTCACTTCTTTTGTTTGTTCTGCTGCGATATAACTTGCTTTCGATTCTCCCATGGGGGTTGGTCCTTTCATCTCCTTCGCAAGCTCATTCTCTTCTCCCGAGATTTCGCTAGGTATTCATTTTCCTTCCTTTGCTCTTATCATGTAAATTCTAAAGTCCTCTTCTTTTTTAGCTGCTTTACCATCTTCTTGCGATCTTTTCGCTTCTTCACTCGTTCTTCATAATGCTTTACTTCGTCATAATCCTCTGATTTCACCAATTCCAGTTGGCATAGGAAATTTGATACACTGATGAAATGTTGACGCTACAGCCTTAATTGCATGTACCCATGGCCTCCCTAACAACACGTTGTACGGCGATTCCATATCCACTACACTCAATGTCACTTGTGTTTCAATTTCTCCAAGCAGAATTCGTAATTTTACTTCTCCTTTAGGTTTTGTTATAGATTTACCAAAACCATGGATATAATACGCTGGGGAAATCATTTCTTCATCTTTATATCCTTATTTTTTGTAAGTATGGTAAAACATGATGCTCACCAAACTCCCCATATCCACCAAAGTTCTATTTACTGCCCATTCTTCCGCTGCTTTTGCCGGTTCTTCTCCATTTTTGCACGCATTTATTGTGATCACTAGTGGGGATGTATGATTCAATCCCTCTTTAGGTATCTCTGCCGCTGTGAATGTTATTTTCTGCTTTTCTCATTCTTTCAAAGATGATGTCCTCTCCCCATCTATAATCTTCTTCCCTTCAAAATCTCGTTTATGTATTCTTCCTCTGATGTTTTCATGAAATTCATTAATCATTGCTTTTGTAATTGTACTTGTACTCAGTATTTTCATCATATTCCTTGTTTTCTAACTTCTCTTCCTCATCCCGATTTAACATTTTTCTCTCTCATTTTCTTGATTCGAATAATTTTTAACCGAATATTTTATCTTCAATCTTGCATCGAGTCCACATTTTCTAGCGCGATGTAGTTGCGGGAAATCTTACCTACACCCCTTCTAGAATTCACACAATTAATCCATTTGAAGATGAATAACTATGAATTTTATTGATTACTTTCTTAAAATGTTTACAAAGGAAGATAGAACAGAGCTAAAGAAATTATAATCACTCTAAATTTTCTCTCTCCTAATAACTTGCTTAACCATTCAAAAAGAACTCTCCCTGCAACAGACTTACTCAACCCTATATATAGGGTATTACATAGTGGATGACAGTTGAGCTTTCCTTTATTTTCAGGAATGACTTCGCGAAGTATCACGAGTGTATAAGTGTTCGTCTTCGCGACACTCCTAAATCTCGCCAAGTCTTCATACTTTTCTCATGTTCTGTTTGTCGTCATCTATTGTGTCATCTATATTATTCCCCTGCGACGCCTTCGCAATGCGGTCGTTTATTAATCTCGCGAAGTATTGATGTCGCGATATTCTGATCCTACACTAATGACTTGCTTAACAATTCAAAAAGAACTCTCCTTTACAACAGACTTACTCAACCCTTTATATAGGGTAGTACATGATGGATAATGACTAAACTGTCCTTTATTTTCGGGAATGACCTGCGAAGTATCGCAAGTGTACAAGTATGCAATCTCGCGACGCTCTTAAACTTCGCTGCGTTTTTCACATCTTCCTCATGTTCTGGCTGTCTTCATTCATTGCGTCATTTATTTTACTTCCCTGCGACTCCCTCGCAATGTCGTCATTTATTAATCTCGCGAAGTATTGATGTCGCGATATTCTGATCCTACAATCTTCTCTGAGAAACTTTCTCGATCAAAGGTTTTATGGCATGAGCTTTCAAACTTAGAGACATGAGTCTCAATACTCATCCGATTGCCGGATCTAGAGTAATTACTGAAATTGCTCAGTATTCATAAGATGTGTCGTGGCCTCGGTGGGAGACTACACATCTACACATACTACGAGACACCTGACCTTCTCGATCGGGAGATTTATGGCATGAGCTTTCATTCTTTAATGAGAGACATGGTCCTCAATACTCATCCGATTGCCGGATACGGAGTATAGCTTTACAATTTTACCCTTTGTCGAAAATCCACCATCTACATGTTTGAGGATGTAGTTTGAAATAAACCAAGAATTACAATTGCTCTGATTTTCTCTCTCTTAATTACTTGCTCTCCAAAAAGATCTCTCCCTCATTAAGCCTGTTCGGCTCTTTATATAGGGTATTACATAGTGGATGACAGCTAAGTTGTCCTTTATTTTCGGGAATGACTTGCGAAGTGTCGCAAGTGTACAAATGTTAAATCTCGCGACGCTCCTAAATCTCGCCAAGTCTCCACACCTTTCTCGTGTTCAACCTGTCATCATCCGTTGCGTCACTTATATTATTCCTTTGCGACATACTCGCAAAGTGTCGTTTATTGATTTTCGCAAAAGCATTGGTGTTGCGATATTCTGGTCCTACATCTTGCCTCTTCTCATGTTATTCTGTGAATGATAGAATGTCATGAGAACCTATCTACTCAAAATGCCGCAACTGTTCATCCTTATCTGTTTTGATATGACTCTTTATTTTTATACGTATCCCTTCTTCCATTCATTTCTTGACACGTCTTTTTCAACCGTCCTTTCTCAACCGTTCACGTCTACTCTTCGCATTAAATGTGTTTGCCTTTTCGAGAATCTCTATCTATATATATATTCTTCTTACTCCTCTCTTCTTCTTTTTTACTCTCTTTCCGATTTTTCTCTGCAATTTCTCTTCTTCATATCTTCGTAACTTCCGCTCCTACTACTATTAATCTTCTTCTTTTTTACCTTTTCTTCATTCCCATACTCTAAAAGATGCTGTAGTTGCAGGAAATCCTACACTACACCCCTTACTAGAATCTATCTAATCACACCATTTTAAGAGGAACAATCATGAATTTTATTGATGATATCTTTAAGTGTTTACAAAATGAAATACTAAGCAAGCACAAGAATTACAATTACTTCTAACTTTTTCTCTCCTAATGACTTGCTCAACACTTAAAAAAGATCTTCCCCTCCCATTGGCCTGCTCGGCTCCTTATATAGGGTATTACATAATGGATGACAGCTAAGCTGTCCTTTATTTTCTGGAATGACTTGCGAAATATCACAAGTGTACAAGTGTATGATCTCGTGACACTCCTAAATCTCGCTAAGTCTTCACACCTTTCTCATGTTCTGGCTGTCGTCATCCGTTGCGTCATTTATATTACTTCCCTGCGACGCCTTCGCAATGCTGTCGTTTACGGATTTCGCGAGGTATTGATGTTGTGATATTCTGATCCTACATCTTGCCTCTTCTCATGTCTTCTCTGCGAAGAAGAGAATGTCATGAGAATCAGTATTATTTGAAATACCGCAACTTTTCATCCTTATCTGTTTTAATATGACTTTGTACTTTTATACATGACTCCTTACACGTGTTTCTTCTTCCACCCATTTCTTGACACGTCTCTTTAAACCGTTATTTCTCAACCGTTCACGTCCCTTCTCGCATTAAATGTGTTTATCTTTTCGAGAAAAATTCTCTATATATATAGTTTTCTCACACTCTTCTTCTTCTTTTTTACTTTCTCTCTGCAATTTTCTCTGAAATTTCTCTTAAAATTTCCTCCGTAATTTCTGCTTCTGCTACTGTAAATCTGTTTTTTCTCTTTTTTTTTATTCTTCAACTTTCTATTTGTAGGATCAAAATATCGCAACATCAATATCTCACGAGAATAATAAATGACGGTATTGCAAAGACGTCGCAGGGGAACAATATAAATGACGCAATAGATGACGACAGCTAAAAACATGAGAAAAGTGTGAAGATTTGACAAGATTTAGGAATGTCGCGAGATTATGTATTTGTACACTTGCGATTTTTCGCAAGTCATTCCCGAAAATAAAGGACAGCTTAGCTGTCATCCATTATGTAATACCCTATATAAAGGGTTGAGTAAGTCTGTTGTAGAGAGAGTTCTTTTTGAATGGTAAAGCAAGTCATTAGGAGAGAGAAACTTTGGAGTGATTGTAATTTCTTCAGCTTTGTTCTATCATCCTTTGTAAACATTTCAAGAAAATAATCAATAAAATTCATAGTTATTCATCTTCAAATGGCTTAGTTGTGTGGATTCTAGTGAGGGGTGTAGTGTAGGATTTCCTGCAACTACATATGCGCTAGAACCAGGGAGAAGCAGGATTGAAGATAAAAGATTGCAGTTAAAATCATCCGAATCAAGAAAATGAGAAAGAAAAATGTTAAATCGGATGAGATAGAGAAGTTAAAAACAAGGAATATGATGAAAATACGGAGTACAGTACAATTACAAAAGCAATGATTAATGAATTTCATGAAAACATCAGAGGAAGAATACATAAACGAGATTTTGAAGGAAAGAAGATTATGGGGAGAAGATATCGTCTTTGAAAGAGTGGGAAAGGCAGAAAATAACATTCACAGCAGTAGAGATACCTAAAGAGGGTTTGAATCATACATCCCCATTAGTGATCACGATAAATGCGTGCAAGAATGGAGAAGAACCGGCAAAAGTAGCGAAGGAATGGGTAATAAATTGAACTTTGGTGGATACAGTGAGTTTGGTGAGCATCATGTTTTACCATACCTACAAAAAATTAGGATATAAGGATGAAGAAATGATTTCCCCAATGTATTATATCCATGGTTTTGGTAAATCTATAACAAAACCTAGAGGAGAGATAAAATTACGAATTCTGCTTTTGAGAAATTGAAACACAAAGCACATTGAGTGTAGTGGATATGGAATCGCCATACAATGTGTTGTTAGGGAGACCATGGGTACATGCAATTAAGGCTGTAGCGTCAACATTTCATCAATGTATCAAATTTCCTATGCCAACTGGAATTGGAGAAATCATATGAGATATTGATAAAGGAAGAATATATCATCAAGACGAAGTAAAGCATTATGAAGAACGAGTGAAGAAGCGAAGAGATCGCAAGAAGATGGTGAAAGCAGCCAAAAAAGAAGAAGAATTTAAAGTTTACATGATAAGAGCAAAAGAAGGAAAAGGAATACCTAGCACAATCTCGCAGGCTAAAGAAATGAAAGGACCAACCCCTATGGGAGAATCGAAAGCTAGCTACATCGCAGCAGAACAAATAAAAGAAGTGAATGTTGGAACGGAAGAAGAGCCCAAGATGTTAAAAATTGGGACTAAAATGGAAGCGGATGAAGAAAGAAGAATTGTTGATTTGCTGCGAGATTATAAAGATATTTTCGCGTGGGATATGGATGAAATGCCTGGTATAGATCCATCTGTGGCTTGCCATAAGTTGGAAATTGACAGAAGTGTAAAACCATTCAAACAAAGAATTAGAAAAATCGCAACAACATATCATCCCCAAATAGAGGAAGAATTACGAGAAAATGCTAGATGCGGGAATCATTAGACAAGCAAAATATCCCGAATGGATAGCAAATATGGTTATAGTCCCAAAGAAGAAAAAGGGATAAGAATTTGTATAGATTTCATCGATCTAAAACAAAGCTTGTCCTAAAGATAGCTTTCCGTTACCGGATATTCACTTGATTGGTTGAAGCAAATGGAAATGAAAGGATATCATCTATGGATGGATATAAAGGTTACAATAAAATTCCTCTTGCCTAAGAAGATCAAGAACATACTGCTTTCTTCGCTCCAAGAGGATTATACTGTTATACAAAAATGCCGTTTGGTTTGCGAAATGCCGGAGCAACATACCAAAGAATGGTGGAAAAGGTGTTCGCGCGATGGATACACAAAACATTAGAGGTATAAGTAGATGATATGCTAATAAAAAGTAAGAGAGCAAAAGATCACACACAAGATCTGAAAGAAATTTTTGAACAAATGAGACATTTCAACATTAAAGTGAATCCAGAGAAGTGTACCTTTGGAGTGGCATCTGGAAAAAATTTAGGTTACATTGTATCAAAAGAAGGAATACAGGTCGACCCAGAGAAAGTACAAGTAGTTCGCGACATGCCAACACCAAAGAATCGGTAAAAGATGTTCGAAGTTAAATGGATTATTAGCAAAGCTTAAGGAGATTCATCTCGCGATCATCTGATAAATGCAAACACTTTTTCAACATCCTTAAAAGGGTCAAGTTTAGATGGACAGACGAATGTGAGAAGGCTTTACAAGGAATAAAGGAGCATTTAATGGACATCTCAATTTTGCAAAAAGCAGAACCAGTAGAAGAATTATTAATCTATCTTGCGACAACCTCGCATGCGTTAAGTACAGTATTACTGCGAGTGGACGCATGGGTAGAGAAACCAATTTATTACATTAGAAAAACTTTCAATGCCTGTGAAAAGAATTACTCAAAAATTGAAAAACTGATTTTGGCGTTAGTTTATGTAACATTTAAACTTCGCATATACTTTCAAGCGCATATTGTTAAGGTAGTGACAAAAATACCAATCGAATCGGTAATGAAAAATTCAAAAGATCGGGAAGAGTTGAGAGATGGAATGCTCAGATAAGTCATTGCAAGCTCAAATATGAAATATTGTCTTCGCCAAAATCACAAGTTGTCGCAGACTTTCTAAGCGTGATTTCCTTTGGAAGAGGATGAACTGTGGAAGAAATGATGGACGTAGAAGAAGAACATGGAGATCCAAAAGACTTATTAACTGAGCCGAATAGATGGGAAATATTGGTATATGGGTCCTCAAATGGAGAAGGTAATGGGGTTGGAATTGTTGTGATATCGCCAGAAGGCAATAAAATAGCTCTTTCTTTCAGATTGGAGTTTGCATCAACCATAATGAAACAGAATATGAAGCTATAATACATGCTTTTACGATTCGCAATAAATGAAGTTGGAAAATGTGAGGATTACCAAGTGATTCGCAATTGGAAATTCGCCAAATAAAGAGGAATATACAAAATGAACCATCTTTGCAAAAGTACAAGAAACTTGTTGACAAGATGTCGATACGTATACTGAGAATAAAATGGAGACATATATCGAGGAGAAATAATAGACTCGCGAGATGCTTTTGCCTTTATATCAAGTATGATGACGATCCATTGCGAGAAACATAAAAATACAAACACTTCTAACACCGTCAATTAATAAAGAGGAAGAGCTAGAACAGATGTAATGCTAATAAGATGGAACACAAACACTTTGCGAAGATTGGAGAGCGAAACTTCATGCATATCGATGAAAGGGGAAACACCAAGAAACAGTTAGAGGCACACAAATTAAAAAGCCGTGCAACAAATTATGAATTAAGAGATGGAGTACTATACGACGATCTTTCAACGGACCTTCATTCGGATGTTTAACAAGGAAGAAGAGAAATCATATTGAAGATGTTGCATAGTGGGGATGCGGTAATCATAGTGGCGGAAGATCTTTAGCACATAAAGCAAAAATGCAGGGCTATTACTGGCCGTATATGCATGAGGACGCGAAACAAATATCAAGGCGTTGCGAGGATTGCCAAAGGCATGGGAAGAAAATACATGCACCAGGAGCACCGTTGAATTCTTCAACAAGTGTTTGGCCATTTGGAAAGTGGGGTTTAGACATTATGGGACCCTTTTTACCGAGAACAGACAAAGAAGATATCTAATTGTCGCTCTGATTATTTCACAAAATGGGCAGAGTGAAAGCGGTACAAAACATTCGCGATAAAGATGTCTTTACTTTCATATTCGAGAATATTATATGCAGATTTGGAATTCCATAATAGTTGGTATCGACAATGGGAAACAATTTGAAGGACAAAATATAGAACTGCTGCTTAATGCATTTCAGATACGATGTGGAAAATAAACTCCTCTATACCCGCAGGCTAATGGCCAGGCGGAAGCAACAAACAAAACAATTGCAGACATATTGAAGAAGAAGCTAGAAGGATACAATAGAGGATGGTGCGAACAAGTACATAATGCAGTATGGGCTTACAATACAACCAGGAGAAAAGCTACAGGAATGTCACCCTTTTGTTAACCTATGGGGTTGAAGCTGTACTCCCAACAGAAATTATGATTCCAACAACAAAAAAAGAAGCTTGGGAGAAAAATCTTAGTGCGGGTAACATTCTAATCAAATTAGATGAGTTAGAAGAAAAAATAGAGAGGGCACTACAACATATTAAGAATTATCAAGATTGGCCGTAGAATATAACAAACGTGTAAAGATACGTGAATTTCAACCAGAGACTTGGTGATGCGAGAAACACCAATATACCAAGCGAAAATGGTGGCAAGTTGGCAAGAAAATGGGATGGACCTTATATCATTAAGGAAATAGTTGGCACAGGGGCGTATAGATTAATGGATCCTGAAGGCAAAGATGTAGGACAAAGATTGAATAGACCATGGAATCGGTTATATCTCAAGAAATATTACCCATAAAAGAGGGATAAAATGAGACGAAATAGGATGAAATGTTTTTGCGACAGAATGATTGCGAAGTTGAATAAAATAGAGAAAGATTGTGCGAATACTTCGCAAACAATATATGACCAAAAATGAATGATTGGACGAATTGACAAAATGATAGAGTGAGTGAATGGGACGAACCTTTATGGCGTACACCCTAGTTCAGCGAATGATATTTCGCAAGAGGCAAATGTAAGACCTAAAGTGCGTCATATAAGGGGAATCTCTTGACATGGCTCAGGGGGAAAGGTTACACCGCTCTGAAGCCCGAGTCATGGAAATTTGGGGCCCATGAAAGCTTATCCTGAGAGATACCTTGGATTTCCAACTATATATATAAGGTTATACCGTCGGACGCCCGAGGTCTCTTCCAAGAGTCGATGTATGCTCAAGGCGCCGAGGTACACGGTTGAGCCAAGAGTGCCCGGGCATTTGAAGTGTCTCGCCATTCTTGGCAAGTCTTGGCATATACCGCACTCTACCAAGAAAACTCCACTTAGGGTGCAGTCTAGTAACCATAAACCCTATAGGTATAAGGGATAAGAGGCTGCGAAAACAACTGGTTGTTGTTAAGACCAGATGGGAGGAGCTAGTCTTGTATGGCCGATGTACGCCTCCTTGAAGGGGCAACCAGGGAGAAGATAAGGGCGGCACCCTTCATTAGGGAGCTGATAAGTGTCAAAAGACGCAAATGTCATGAGGCTTTATTTTAGCAAGGAAATTTAGCCTTGTCATATTTGTGCGATGATCCTGAGGAGGCAATAATACTAGCGCAAAGATAAGGCGAGATCAATGGGTTTTTACATGAAAATGTAGAAACGTCCTGCGATCACGTCGCAAAGACGACAATGTCATGGGGTTTTATATTCGCAAGAATATTTAAGCATGTCATATTGTCGCAAGCAAAATATCCTGCAGAGGCAAAAATACTTGTGAAATGATAAGACAAGGTCAATGGGTCATTACATGAAAATGTAAAGACGTCTTGCGACTTTGTCGCAACGAGGGGTGGCGAAATAAAACCTGTAATTAGGAAGGCAGAATAAGACCACACGAAAAATGTAAGCGAACATGCTTGTGAGATTAAAATTACAAATTTTTAAATAAGAAAGAAAGAGAAAGTAAGGGAATTATCCAACAAGGGATTTAATCTTTCTGATCAAAAAGAATACTTCAACAGAAATTGAAAAGCATCCTATGCAAAAAGTCATACAGATAAAGAGACTGGAAGATGAAAAATTACAAAAATTGTTTAATTTTCTACATCGTTTCTCTCAACAACAGGAGATAATAAGTGTTCTTCAACAATTTTATCAGCTTCACGTTCGCCAGTTGGAGGGTTCTCATCAGAAGTTCCTTCATTTGGATTCTTATTAACAATTTCATCATTGGCGACATCCTCGCAACTTTCATAATCATAATCACTATCAGGAGAGTTAGGAACATCATCATCTTCAACTTCCAAAGGTTCAATAGAGACAGGGTCAAGAGATTTAGAAAGCAAGATATTATTCACAACAACTTCAGCTTTGAGATGAAATTGACGAAGGAGTGCCTTCTGATGATTCCTACTCTGAATATCTTTGATATGGTTAAGATAATTAAGCTTCCTTGCGGCTCGATCACGAGAATGGGCAAGAGTAGCAACACGTGTTGTATTTTCCTTGCGAAGTTTGGCATGGGTGGATTCCAAAGTAGAAAGAGAGTAGCGAAGATCTTTCTCAGATTCTGTGAAAATAAAGAAGAACAGCAGATTTTTATATAAGTAAAAAGAAATTATTTATCAAAAAGAAAGAGATGGTTGAGGCAGTCATATTTTATGACTACCTTCCTTCTGCGAGATAAGATGTTGGGTCAGGGCCAAACAACTATTCTCCAAATGATCCATAGCATTATCAAAACCATCCCCGACAAGACCTTTTAACCGAGAACGCAAGCTTTTTTCATTAGAAATCAGTAAATTATTTTCCTTCGCAAGGGAGGAATGGGATTCTTTTAAATTGGTATATTCATATTTGAGCTGATTTGTTTTCACACTTAGAGTTATTCTACCACTGAATAAGTTTATCTCTTTTGAGCAGTTTCTTTGAGTGTATTTTTCAATGAGCAGATAGATTGTTCTTGCTCTTTAAGTACTTTTTGACAACCATCAAGTTGTTGCGAAGATATCGTCACCTTATCCAACAAAGCTCGTTTCTCTTGAGACAAAGTTCCATTTTCATCTGATAAGGTTTCCAACTCCAAATTAGATTTAGTCAAAGAATATGAGAGATGCGACAATTGTTATTTTAATAATTCTTGCTTCTGAACTAAGTAAGCATTTTCTTGGGTAAGATTATTTATCCGGGTCCCATTGAATATGTATGGAGGTTATCTAATCTGGGTTATATTGCTCCATCCAAGCATCTCTTTCGTTCGAGTTTCTTCCACGATAGATTCCAATTGATATATCTCCATCTTACGTTTGATTCAAAGCTTGAAAGGCGAACAAAGTCTTCAAAAAAAAAAAAAAAAAAAAAAAAAAAGGAGAGGCAAATGATACCTTTTAATTCTTCATTCTTCTTGCGAAGATTATCACGATCCAGCAAGGTATTATGAAGGCTACTCTTCAAGGTCTTAACTTCTTGTTCCAAAGACACTCGCGACATCGTGTCGGAACCAAAATATTTACTCAGAGAGTCACAAACGCTAGTCCTGATAGGATCAGTGGAGATCTTCTTAACATCATTCATGATGTCTGATAAAACTTTGAAAGCTACATCTATTCCTTCCAAGGTTTCTTTGGAAAGAGAGATAGATTCAGAGGAAGAAGAAATGATGGAGGAAGAGGGAAAGGTTGAGTCATCCTTAGTCATAAGAATGCCAGTTGAAGGAACTTGATCAACAAGTAGGTACGGGATAGAAGTATTAAGGGTAAAAGTGGAGAGGGGTTCATTTTGAAGAATTTCATTAACGGAAAATTCAGGGACTGCTTTATCATGCGAGGTCATCGCAAGAGAAGGTGGGTTATCCTGAGAAGAATGAATTGGTTTATCTTGCAAAGAAGTCGCTAGAGAAGATGAATTGCCCTGCGCGAAGATATCAAGTAGGAAAATAATAAGATTGAACCCGGAAAGAAAAACAAAGAAAGCGACGGTTTAAAATGGCGAGGTTTCTTGGGAGATATATCAGCATTTTTGTCATCCTCCGAATTACAAGTTAAATAAGAAATAAAGGCAACAATATTGTTATTAAAAGAGTAAATGTTTCTTAAATACCTTATTATTCATGGTTTTCTCTTAGAAGCAAAGGATTTCTACTCGAGCCCATGGAAATATTAGGGTTTGCAACTGTGAACTTGTTGCTAGACTTGCTCTTGCTAAAATAAAAATGGCAGAAGAGTCATTAAAAAGGAGTAGTATTAGAATAAAACAACTTTATCAGGAAGGATCAATCATAAGATGATCAAATTCAGCAAAATTCACAAACCTTGATGCCATAGAAACAGCAGCAGAAGAATGATAGTAGAGAAATGATAAAGAAGATGATGAAGAGAAAAAAACAGAAAAGTTGCATAACAATGAAGAAGATGAAGTAAAGAAAAGAGAAATGGATAATGAATTCTCCTTTAAATAGACAAGAAAAGAGTAACCGGATAACATTAAAAGTGTCGGTAAAAGGGGTAATTTTAGACACGTGTAAACGGTCATTCCTAAATTCACGAAATCTTGTTGACAAAAAATTATGTGGAAAGCAAACGATCGCGGCATTTCAAAATATTGGTTCTCATGACATTCTCTTCTTCGCAGAGAAGACATGAGAAGAGGCAAGATGTAGGATCAGAATATCGCAACATCAATATCTCGCGAGAATAATAAATGACGGTATTGCGAAGACGTCGCAGGGGAACAATATAAATGACGCAATAGATGACGACAGCTAGAACATGAGAAAAGTGTGAAGATTTGGCAAGATTTAGGAATGTCGCGAGATTATGTATTTGTACACTTGCGATGCTTCGCAAGTCATTCCCGAAAATAAAGGACAGCTTAGCTGTCATCCATTATGTAATACCCTATATAAAGGGTTGAGTAAGTCTGTTGTAGAGAGAGTTCTTTTTGAATGGTTAAGCAAGTCATTAGGAGAGAGAAACTTTGGAGTGATTGTAATTTCTTCAGCTTTGTTCTATCATCCTTTGTAAACATTTCAAGAAAATAATCAATAAAATTCATAGTTATTCATCTTCAAATGGCTTAGTTGTGTGGATTCTAGTGAGGGGTGTAGTGTAGGATTTCCTGCAACTACACTATTCATTCCCATATTCTTTAAATGGCACCACCAGGTCGTAGATATGAGACTCTTTTGAGTGATGCTCAAAAGAATTTACAAGAGAAGGGTTTCACATTATCTACCATTCCTGATCAAGAATCTTCATCTATTCTCTCTGTAAATTTGTTTTCTAATCATCAGTGTGATGATCAAAAGATCATAATTTCGCTAAGTCAAATCCTCGCAGGTCTTCCCATTCCTCTATACAATCCCGAATTGCCCTTATTCTATGAAATTCTTTCACATGAAAAATTCTCGCGAGCTGTCTATCAATTAAGCGGAGATTGTATCCGCTTAATGCTTCGAGTTCGCCAATCGAGGTGTCTTTAGTAAGGGGTCTTTATATCCTGATACAGTCAGAGATCCTAACTTCGCGAACTTAGAACTAGTCGCTGAGAAATATACATCAGAAAACTTCTTTGAAAATTATGATGTGATTAACATGAAGAATGATAAATCTCGTTGGGGTGCACGGTTGAAGAGAAAAGACAATGTTCCCAATGATAAGCTACTCATGCATGATATTGATTGGCACTCTGGCAAGAACAATGCTCCTCGCCATTCCAAAGATGATAAGTGGTGCGTCTTTCCGTTATTCTTGAATGGACCGTACATTGCAGGTTCCCATGTACTCCCTGCGAACCTCACCAATTATCAACCTTGGGTATTTAATTGGCCCGGGAAAGCAAAAGAGGTATATTTCTTAACTTTTACTCACTTGCAATCTTTATTTCCTTAATTTTTGTAGGATCAAAATATCGCGATAACAATACTTCGCGATATTAATAAATAACGCAATTGCGAGGGAGTCGCGAGGAAGAGAAAATAAATGACATAACGAATGACGATAGTCAGAACATGAGAAAAGTGTGAGAATCGGCGAAGGTTAAGAGGTCATGAGGATGAACACTTATACACTTGCGACACTTCGCGAGCTATTCCCGAAAATAAAGGACAGCTTAGCTGTCATCCACTATGTAATACCCTATATAAAAGGCGGAGTAAGTCTGTTGTAGGGAGAGTTCTTCTTGAATTGTTAAGCAAGTCATTAGGAGAGAGAAAAATTAGAGCGATTGTAATTTCTTTAACTTCGTTCTATTTTCCTTTGTAAATATTTCAAGAAAATAATCAATAAAATTCCATAGTTCTTCATCTTCAAATGAGTTAGTAGAGTAAATTCTAATGAGGGGTGTAGTGTGGGATTTCCTGCAACTACATATGCGCTAGAAACAGGGAGAGAATGAAGATTAACATTGTGATTTGGACAAATTTGGAGAAGTAAGAAAAGAATTTCATACAATTTACGACAAGTTACAGAAATTAAGAAATGGCTGGAAGAAGGAATACATCAGAACAACCAACAACTGTTAGAAGAAGCAAGAGATTAGCTGGAGAAAAGAGAAATGAAGTAGGTGAACCCTCAAGAATAAACACAAGAGATAGAGAAGAAGGCCAAATGCAACCACCAATTCAAACAAGAATAAATAGAGTAATAGATTATGATAGAGTGAGTGTGCACACATGGAGATCAGATTCTGTGGAGGAAAGAGAAGAAGTGCAACAATTGACAAATAATGGACAAGAAGAAAGAGATCGAGAAGAGATGGGAGAAACAATTCGTGGAAATGAAGAAATCGCAGCATTAGAGACGTTGAGGCAAACAATACATGAAGAAAGGCGGTTAGAAGCGGAAGAACGAGCAAATTTAACAAGGAGAACCATGAATTAAGAATGGAAAATATGAGATTGCAGAATAGAAGGTCAAGAAGTAATACCAGGTCAAGATCAGGATCAGTTAGAGAGGACGCAAGAAGAACATTACCTGCAGAAAATGTTAATGAAGAAAATTTGGAAGGAGAGTTAGACTTTGGTGAAGGAGGTTGCGAAAGAAGAGAAGTGGTAGGAGATCGTCATATCCTACAGAATGATCAAAATGACGGAAATCAAGAATAAGGAAGAAGAATACTGCATGGGAGAGAAACACGTAGGAAACAAAAAGAGATTGAAAATGACATTGAAAAACATTATATTGAACAAGCGCGTCTAGCTTGCGAAAGGTAAAGATTAAGAGCAGAGATGGAAAAACGTGAATTGGATAAAGCGATACGGCATAACAATCATGACAATAGAGAAAGAAGGCGCGAGCAAAATCGCAACAATGGAAGCATCAATGAAGAGTATGAAAGAGTACTAAGGAGGACTGATAGACAACCAAGAAGAGAAAATAATAGATACAATAGTGTGCGAATTCGTGAAAGAGATGAAGGTGAAGATCGCAGAGAAAGAAGAGAAGAGGATGATGAACCATAAAATATAAGTAGACATGAACGCAGAAGGAGAGAGGCAGAGTTAAAAGACCAATAAATTCAATTCAGGCAAATGAACAAATTTTGAGAGAATTGGCGGAGAGATGAGAGGAATATTGAACAACGTAAGAGGAGGAGGAAGAAGACGATTAGATGAAGCCATCAGCAGAGCCGCGAATAATCCTTTTACACTAGAGGTGCAGTTAGGTGGAATACCTCCAAAGTGCAATTTACCTGCATTAACAAGCATTTTTGATGGAACAACATGTGCAATACAACACATTAAGGCTTATGTGAGATGTATGCTACAATGGGAAAACCATGATGCTATATTGTGCAAATACTTCGTATCAAGTTTGACTGGAGAAGCATTGAAGTGGTTTGAGGGTTTGCCAAGGAACACAATCACGTCATTCAACCATTTACAAGCTATATTTTTAGTATATAAGTAACAATTCCTCATGACCTAAAAGATTGAGGATGTATTTGGGCTAAAACAAAGAATTGGTGAAAGTTTGAGGCATTTGATTTGTGAGATGGAAGACAATGTGCAGCGAGATGGCTGGACGGGTGGATGAAAGATACCTCATCCTGTCATTCATAAATGCATTGTTCGCGACCAACTTATTATAAGTTCAAATCTTCAGAGTCAAGAATACAATCACAATGACTGAGTTGCGAGAACTTCAGGAGGAATATATTGCTCTAGAAGAAAGGCAAAATGAGATGGAATCATACCCAGTTGCGAATACAAGTTCAAGTGTCGCGAATGCAAGTTTATTACCCAAATTAATACACATAGTGGCAAGTACTTCGCAAGGGCAACAAGAAAGGGTGATAGATGATGGACAGCCAAAGTTAGTAGCCATGGGAAGTCGTGATCAAGAAGAATTTGAGAGAGAAAATAACTACTACAACCGCGGTGGCAATAACAAAATTCAAAGACTTGATCATCCATAGAAGAAACTTATGGAGGTCGAGACGAATTATCATGGAGGGCAACGACACAGAGTAGCATGGGAAGAAATCAAATGCCATCACTTAATACTAGTGTGGACAAAATATGGGAAGCCATACTCTTGATGGAGCACATACCCCCACCATGGATTATGGGGAATGAACCACCACCAGGTGATAGAAGTCATGAATTTTGCTCTTACCACCGCTTTCATGGACATCTAACAAATGACTGCAGAAACATAAAAAAGAATCATTCTCAGAATGATTGATCAAGGAAAGAAATCATTTTTAAAAGATGAAGAGAAAGGTCAATCGTTACCACCACCACCGAGAAATGCATAGAGATGGTCTCAACAAAGGGAAAGAAACATTTGTGATAGAAGTTGGAAAGAAAGCTAAAAATTTGTTTTGTAATTCCATAGTACATTCATATCGCACAATTGAAGATTTTCATGATAATGTTCTCGTGGAGAGTTTTATGAGGGATGATGATAAAGAAGTGATGAACATAGCGAAGGCATCGCAGCTAAAAGAGTGGCAATTGCAGATTATTACTTTTACTGCAGAGGAGATACCAGAAGGTAGGGAAATGCATGATAGTCCATTGGTCGTGAAATTGGAAATTAATCCAAAACCTATTGATGGCGAAGATGATGAAGCAGAAAATTGTTGGGCAATCAACAAAATATTAATTGATACCGGAAGCTCAGTAAACATTCTTTTTTATCATACTTACAAAACCATGGGAGGGAAGGATGCAGATTTGATACCTTCGACGTACAAGATATATGGTTTCAATGGTACCGCGAACAAACCTAAAGGAGAAGTACACATGAGAATACCCTTACAAGGATTATCAACTGAAATTTTATTCTGCGTAGTACATGTGGAATCACCTTATAATGCATTAATTGGGCGGCCATGGTTGCATGAAATCTTGGGTGTAGCATCAACTTACCATCAGTGTATAAAGTTTCCTCACCCTAGTGGAGTTGGAATTATAAAGGGAGATTGGCTGGAATGGAAAAAATGCTATGAGACTGAGGTGGAAAGCTGCGAGGAAAGAACTGCAAAAAAGAGGAATTGGAAGCAGAATATAAAAGATGAACAGAGAAGAGAGAGGTTGATGGTGGATACCATAGATGTGAAAGGTGAAGATACATTGCGAGAACTGAAATACAAGAAGACAGCTGAAAATTATAATGGAGAGGAGCAATCAAAAAGTTTGAATGGTGCAGAAACAGAGAGCAATAGGAACAAAAGGTGCAAGAAATGATTAGTTTTTATTATCAAAATTAGTAACAAAAGTATATCAACAGAAGAGGGAAGGAATAGTAATTGAACAAGCAGTGCGCGAGAATCTCGCTATTAAGAATGTATGAAAATCTGATTGAAGAATTGAAATGAGGTTACAATAAATATTTATGGCGATAATATCGCAAACAAAATGACTTCATAAAAGTGAATGAGTGAGTGAATGGACGAACCTTTATGGCGTGCACCCTAGTTCGCGAATGATATTTCGCAAGAGGCAAATGTAAGACCTAAAGTGCGTCATATAAGGGGGAATCTCTTGACATGGCTCGGGGGAAGGTTACACCGCTCATGAAGCCTCGAGTCATGGAAATTTGGGGCCCATGAAAGCCTATCCTGGAGAGATACCTTGGATTTCCAACTATATATATATAAGGTTATACCCGGGTTGGACGCCCGAGGGTCTCTTCCAAGGAGTCGATGTATGCTCAAGGCGCCGGGTACACGGTTGAGCCAAGAGTGCCCGGACATTTGAAGTGTCTCGGCCATTCTTGGCAAGTCTTGGCATATGTTGCACTCGGCCCGAAGAAAACTCCACTTAGGTGCGCCTCGTAACCATAAACCATATAGGTATAAGGGATAAGAGGCTCACAAAACAACCGGTTGTTGTTAAGACCGGATGGGAGGAGCTAGTCTTGTATGGCCGATGTCGCCTCCTTGAAGGGGCAACCAGGGAGAAGATAAGGGCGGCACCCTCCATTAGGGAGCTGATAAGTGTCAAAAGACGCAAATGTCATAAGGCTTTATTTTCGCAAGGAAATTTAGGCTTGTCATATTTGTGCGATGATCCTGAAGAGGCAATAATACTAATGCAAGGTTAAGACGAGATCAATGGGTTTTTGCATGAAAATGTAAAGACGTCCTGCGATCACGTCGTAACGACTAACAATGTCACGGATTATACATTCGCAAGAATATTTAAGCTCAATCATATTGTCGCAGGTAAAATATCCTGCAGAGGCAAAAATACTTATGAAATGATAAGACAAGGTCAATGGGTCGTTACATGGAAATGTAAAGACGTCCTGCGACTTTGTCGCAACGAGGGGTGGCGAAATAAGACCTTTAATTAGGAAGGCAGAATAAGACCACACAAGTTATGATAAGGCAAGATCAATTGATATTTTCGTATGGAAGTGTCTTGCGATCTTGTCGCAGTAGTGAATTTCAATGGCGAGAATGACTATATTCCTTTATTTATGATCAAAATTAGCAATGGCGAGATTCAGAAGCTTTGTCTTTCAGTATTAACTGATAAAATCTCTCATTTGAAAATAAATAACAGAGGCAAGTATGGGAATGAATAGGGTAAAATTTTGTTATTCATTTTCATATGATAGATTCATGCAGAAGTGCTTGATCAATATGTGCAAATAAAGAAAACAAAGGTTGATTTCATATTTGGTAGTCCAAGAAATTTACAATAAAGGATTGCAGAAATAGAAGATTAAAAGAGTATATATATACAGATATTAAAAGAAGCGAAAGGAGAAAAAGAAATTATTTCTTTGAGGATTCTTCTTCTTTGTCAGATTCTTCAATTCCATCATTCTTCTCGCCAGATTCTTCTTCTTCACTAGCTTCACTATCAGAAACACCCGAGAAAGGCATGTCTTCAGGAATATCATCAAGAAGGCAAGGATATGAACTGAGAGGAATATGGTGATCATTGCAAACTAACTCAATAGTTTGATTGCGAAAACGAACAGCATCATTGTTGAAATTCGCTACTGTAGCTTGCAGTTGTTTCTTCAACTTAGAGTACTTGTTGTTGCGAAGAGAAAGACCCTCTGCGAGTTGTTCTTTTTCAGACTCGAGTTCTTCAATCCTCGTTTGAAATATTTTTTCAGATTCTGCAAACATGTGACAATGAATCAACAACTCAATAATAATATTACAGAGGAAAGGAGCAGTAAAGTATAATAAACAACCTTCTCTGTCAGAAATCATATCTTTAACCAAGGCAGTATGCTCGGCATGAAGACTAACATCAACACCTAAATTATTCCTGGCATTATCTAAAACCTTCGCAGCCCAAGCGAATTCGTCATTATTATTTATAACAATAAGCGAACGAATTTGATTTTCTCGCTCATTAAGTATGGCGTTTTGGCGAAGAAGTTCATCCCGTTCAATTTGGACTTCAAGGAGAGTTTTTTGGAATCTTGCTAATGCTTGGGCACCTTGATTAGTGATACGATCCTTATCATCTATATGACTGCTAATTTTCTTTCTTAAAATATTAATTTCTTCATGAGAATCGAGATTCATACGTTTAAATCGATTAGCTAAACCTAATCTAGCTCTATGTTCAATTTCTAAGAGGCGAAATTTGGTTTGAAGTTCATTTAAAGGAAGGGAATTAGTTTTGCTTGATGAACTATTTAAAGAATCATTGAGATGAGTAAGAAGAACATCATTATCCATAGGCTCAGGAAATGAATGGAGAAGAGTGGCTTCTTCAGAAAGATTATATATGTCTGCGAAAATGACAAGTCAGGCAAAGAAAAATAAATGATAGCACAAAAACAAAGGAAAAAGAGGAAGTAAAATACCATAAAGTTGTTGATTAGCGCTTTGAAGAGTAGATATTTTATCCTCTCGAAAGCGAATCAACTTCCAATTGTTGAATTTTCTCATCCTTCTTGCGAGATGTCGCAGCTTCGATTTTTAATTCTTTAACCTTCTCTTTAAGTTGAAGATTTTTCTTTTCAAGGTTGTTGTGTCTTTTCTCGAGGTCTGAGGCAACAACAAAGGAAACTCTCCCGGACTGTAAAGAAAAGTCAAGAAATTGTCAAGATAAAGTTTATAATTGAAATCACAGAGAAGCAAAAGAATATAAACGTACCAAAGCATTGAGAGCATTTAAATAATTGGAAGTCAATTTTCGGGAAACTCCGCGAAAAGATTCATTATTCTCTAACAGTGGGGCATCACAGATTTTAGCGATAGCTTCGCAAGTAGCAGATAAATGATCATCTCCCAATCCTTGCATAGAATCGGAGAAGATACTAGATAGTTGCGCCATAGCAGAAGCAACCGAGTGATTCTCTTTCGCAGACGAAGTACCAACCTCATTCTCATCTTCGTCAGAGTTCTCGCTAGTTTGGGAATTAGAATAAGAAGAAGATTGGATTTTTCGTTTTTTAGAAGACGGACCAGAAGATTTATCTTTGCGAGAAGTGGCTTTACTCTTGCCTTTAACTTTCGCAGCTTCAGCTTCTTCAACTTCGACCTTCGCACACGTATAAAGATAAGAAACAGAGGCAACAATATTGTTTAGAATAACAAAGGAAAATGTTTCTTACTTCATCTGTGATCGATTGAAGTATCTCCAGGGTACTCGCCTTCGGATTCTTTTTTATAACTCTTTCTCAGTTTGGCAATCTAAGAATTTTGCAAGTTTAGTAAGTAAAAGAACAAGAAAATATAGCAAAGCAAAATTGAAAAAAGGAAATATACCTCTTTTGCCTTCTCGGGCCATTTAAACTCCCAAGGATGATAGTCTGCGAGGTTCGCAGGGAGTACATGCGAGCCTGAAATATAAGGTCCGCTCAGAAATAGAGGAACAACCCACCATTTCTCATCTTAGAGTGGCGAGGAATATTATTCTTGCCCGAATGCCAGTCAATATCTTGCATAAGCAGTTTATCCTCGGGAATATTATCTTTTCTTTTCAATCGAGCACCCCAGCGAGATTTCTCATTTCTCATATTTATCACTGAATAATTCTCAAAAAAGTTCTCCACAAGATATTTTTCAATGACAATTTCTAAATTTGCAAATTTAGGATCTTTGACATCATCGGGATATAGAGATCCTTTACCAAGCTCACGGTTGGCGAATTCAAGCATATTAGACGGATGCAGTCGCCGCTCAATTGGTAAATAGCCCGCGAGAATTTCTCATGAGCAAGGATATCATAAAATAATGGCATCTCGGGATTGTATAGAGGAATGGGAAGTCCTGCGAGGAGTTGACCTAGCGAGATAATGATTTTTTGATCATCGTACTGATGATCAGAAAATAGTTTTGCAGAAAGTATAGATGAGGATCCTTGATCAGGAACGGTTGATAGGATGAAACCCTTCTTTTGTAGATTCTTTTGAACTTCATTAAAAAGGGGTTTATATGTCCGACCAAGTGAAGTCATTGTTAGAGTATGGGAATGAATGGAGAATTGAAGATTAAGAGAATGAAAAAGGGGAAGATTTACAGTAGCAGAAGCGCAAATTGCGGAGGAAGAAAACTGAAGGAAAGTTGCAGAGGGAAAATAAAAGAGAAGAAGAGAAGGGTGAGAAAAATATATATAGAGAGAAGAATCCTCGACAAAATAGATACATTTAATGCGAGATGGGATGTGAATGGTCAACAATAAACGGTTGAAAGAGACGTGTCAAGAAAGGAGTGGAAGAAGAAACATTTGTCATAAATTCCGTGTAAAAGTACGAGACTAAAATGGATAAAGATGAACGGTTGCGGCATTTCAAAATATTGGTTCGCATGAAACAAAGAACATGGAGCAAGAGTTTCGCATGATGGGTTCGCAATACTTCTTATATATTTCAAGGATTAAGTACTTCATATACTTCTTCAAGGATACTTCATATATACTTCTCAAAACCTCGGAACTTCGCAAAAGAATAGAGGCAAGTACGTACTTTTCAAGTCCAGTATTCTTTTGCTCTTTCCTTCATCAACAAAGATTAAAGACTATCACAACAACGGATTTTTTCTTAAAGATCGCTCTTCAAGCAATATTCAAGAAAAAAGAGGCAAGATGTAGGATCAGAATATCGCGATAACAATACTTCGCAAGATTAATAAATAACGACATTGCGAGGGAGTCGCAGGGAAGAAAAATAAATGACGTAACGAATGACGCCAGAACATGAGAAAAGTGTGAGAATCTGGCGAAGGTTAAGAGTGTCGCGAGGATGAACACTTATACACTTGTGACACTTCGCGAGCTATTCCCGAAAATAAAGGACAAACATTTGTCATCATCCACTATGAATACCCTATATAAAGGGCTGAGTAAGTCTGTTGTAGGGAGAGTTCTTCTTGAATTGTTAAGCAAGCCATAAGGAGAGAGAAAAATTAGAGCGATTGTAATTTCTTTAACTTCGTTCTATTTTCCTTTGTAAACATTTCAAGAAAATAATCAATAAAATTCCATAGTTCTTCATCTTCAAATGAGTTAGTAGAGTAAATTCTAATGAGGGGTGTAGTGTGGGATTTCTGCAACTACATCCATAGAATCTGATCTCCATGTATGCACACTCACCCTATCATAATCTATTACTCTATTCGGCGCTGGTTGAATTGGTGGTTGAATTTGACATTCTTCTCTATCTCTTGCGTTTATTCTTGATGGTTCACCTACTTCATTCCTCCTTTCTCCAGCCAATCTCCTGCTTCTTCTAATAGTTATTGGTTGTTCTGATGCATTTCTTCTTCTAGCCATTTTTTAATTTCAACAATTTGCCAAAAATTGTATGAAATTCTTTTCTTATTACTCCAAATTTTTCCAAATCACAATGCTGACCCTCACTAATTTCAACTTGTCCCTGTTTCTAGCGCATATGTAGTTGCAGGAAATCCTACACTACACCCCTCACTAGAATCCACACAACTAAGCCATTTGAAGATGAATAACTATGAATTTTATTGATTATTTTCTTGAAATGTTTTCAAAGGAAGATAGAACAGGGCTGAAGAAATTACAATCACTCCAAAGTTTCTCTCCCCTAATGACTTGCTTAACAATTCAAAAAGAACTCTCCCTACAACAGACTTACTCAACCCTTTATATAGGGTATTACATAATGGATGACAGCTAAGTTGTCCTTTATTTTCGGGAATGACTTGCGAAACATCGCAAGTGTACAAATACATAATCTCGCGACATTCCTAAATCTCGCCAAATCTTCACACTTTTCTCATGTTCTAGCTGTCGTCATCTATTGCGTCATTTATATTGTCCCCCTGCGACGTCTTCGCAATACCGTCATTTATTATTCTCGCGAGATATTGATGTTGCGATATTATTATCCTACACACTTATCAGCTTCCCTCTTACTGATCAACCTCTTCCCTCTTTGTGACCGAATTGACTCTCGAACGACCATTGTCTTGGCTTAGGCCGAAGTCCTACAAATTGATCTCTCGAACTCAAAGCACTCCCGTGCAGTGCATCAGTTTGAGGTTAGGCAGTTTGCTCGGTTGAGGAGCCTTCGTCCGCACGGTCGTCTCTTCACTTCCTAAAAACCAGCAAACCGTTTTTCCCCATCTATAGCTCTTTAAATTATAATTTACCAAATGTTATGCTGCTTTATTTTCGCAGCACAACACAACAGAAAAGCACCATTCTAAAATTCACAGCAATACCAAACTAGACTTAAATGATGAGAATAACTCTGTCAATTTTATAATTTGGTAACACATGAAGAAGTGGAATCTAGGACGTCTGATCAGGGCGTAAAAAGAGAGTACATCCTCATCCACGATTTGCCTTTGCCGCTTTCAGAAGAATGGGAGTCGTCGGTAGCTACAGAAGACTCATGTTGAGCGTCAGATCGATAAAAACACATTTGTTTTTGTAAGATATATTATTTTCTCTCTCTTCCGGTTGGAAACGGAACAACTAAGGAAGGTCCCGGAATCCCACAGAGGTACCAACTACCCATGTCACCTCGTGAATCACAAATATGTATGGTGGCTGGGTGGGTGCATGCCACATAGGATTTTACTTCTCAAAAATGAAATTTACTGTTATTTAGCAAAGCTCTAGAATATTTCATATTCCGTGGGATTTTTGTTAGAGGGAGAGCATCGGGGAGAGCCATATGACTTATCATAGGTGAAGCCATGGGAGTTGCAGTGGTAGCCGTCGGAGTAACAGACATCACAGGCCCCTGGGATGATGATGAAGCTTCAGAAAAGGTCACAGTTTTTGCAAGCCTATGACTATCAGCAACAACATCAGGGAAACCTTAACTGAAATGTCAGTAAGTGCATATGACGTGCGGCAGTTATGAGATTGTAAGTAAGTAATCTTGAGCAATGCTTGGTTATATTACGTTGACAAAGCCCCGAGTCCCGCCTTGACATATTGAAAAGGGAAGGCATGTCTTTCGTCACACCCGCAAAATATTGAACTACTAGTGGGTGCATAGGGTGTGCGGCGGTTATGAGATTGCTAAGTTGTGAAGACTCAATACCACAAACTTGAACAAAATGGTCAAAAGCCTATTGATATGCTGGACCCTTAACTGAAATGCCTTTAGATGTAGAGGCTGGTGATACACTGTGTAAGATATTCCCTTGTAAGTGTAGGGTTTGAGAGTAAAATTCAAAAAAACAGTAGTGTGTGGTATCAAACGTAGAGTAAATACCAACACCACCATGTCTGATGTGCAAAGACATTAATCTTTATTTGTAATATACCAAAACTTGGTTCATCACCGGTCACTAGTTCCCTCGTATATTTTGAAAGATGATTATCAAATGAAACATGTGCTTTCTTTCAGGTACAGTAGTACGTATGCTAAAATAGAATTTAGAAACACATGTACAATTGCCTAAAAAGCAATTCATTTTGTGGATCTTCATGGCACTTCCTGAAAGAAAATGAGAACTCACGCCTAGGCCGGACAACTTTCCAAAACCGTTTTCCCAGAAGAAAAAAAATCCTAAATTTTCACTTTTAATCTTCCTCTCTAATCCAGATTTACTCGAATTTAGGTCTAAGATTTCAGATTGATCTACCGAGAAAATCTAGGATATATTAGTTTGTTTTTATCTTTTCTCTTTCAATAAAAATAGTGCGTTTATGCAATATTAGGTTTATGTTTTTATTTATTTTCTTGTTTGATTTCAATGGCTAATACATGTCGTGTGTTCTTTCATTACACTTATATAGAGGTTTATCATAGCCCTTGGGGCTTTTTAATGGGATTGTGTTATATAATCAAAATATGGAATTGTTACATCAGTTTTTTTCTTCAGAACTTGTCTCAAGAACTTCAACTGTCCATATCAGTGGAACGAAGAATAGAGAAGATATGTCATTTTGGACGAAATCTTTTTTAGTTTTTCATGAAGTTTATTCATGATCTTTTCGTAAAACAAATGGGATACAAGACTGATTTTGATACAAATTCTTCTCTAAAAGATGAGACCAAGGCATGTGCTTCGGAATTTCAATTGAAGAAAAATCTTAATCATATTGATGTGATAATTCAAGGGTATACAATCAATGATCAACAAGTCAGATTGGAAAATGATCAAGATATTCTTTGGAACATCATTTCTCTCACTTGCAGGATCAAAACTTCTGTTTGTTTCTTCCATGTTAGTATTTGGTTTTATGTAATCTCAAAAAATGTAAAATTCATTATACAATTGTCGTGTCACTACATGTATAATGATGAAACAAGAGAGTGTGTCTATCTACCACCTCTTCTATGTAATCCTTCAAACCTCAATTTGAATGAGGTAGTCTAATAAATAAATCTTAAGGGCTCTTTGAAGCTCCCTTGTTCCTACAAAAAAAAAAAAAAAAAAAAAACAACTAACTTGGGTTAAGGCCGTAATACAGTAAAACATCTATAAAATAATAGGCTTGGGACCACCCAAATCCTATTATTTTAAAGAGTTATTACTTAATCGATAAAACAATAATTTATTATTTTATACATATAATAATAATATATTAATTTAAAGAATAATTCTTTATTTTATTTTATTTTATTTTTAGAAAATACGAGAATTACCATATTAAAAAAATAAAAATAAAGTATCTTAGAAAAAGATAAAAAAAACATTAACGAAAATATGCTTAGAAAGGCAAGCATTTGTTTTTAAAGTAATAAATCTTATTAATTTCCATGAAAAAAGATTTTTATAAAAAAATTTTTTTTTTTTTGTATTTAACATACAATTTACAATTCAATTTAGTCACAAACAATACAAGCTTCTATATCACTAGGATATCTTCTCATCTCAAAGGTGTATGAAATTTTTTTTTCCTAATAAAATTATTATTTTATACTCCCTCCGTCCTTAATATATAGGTGGAAAAGATGAAATATCTTAGATTAAGAAATTTTATGGTTTTCACAAATCTTTATGTTTTTTCCTGTTTTTAACTTTGTTTTATTATTAATACAGTTTCTCATACAACATAAATAAGGCTATATATGTCTAAAAACATATTGGAACTAGAACTCTGCCTATCTAGTGGGACTAGGAAAATCAAATAATCCACCTATATAATAGGGACGGAGGGAGTATAATATTTGGGACGTATTAATGTTTAAGGGGAACTTTTGATATGTATTATATTACTCCGCCTATATAATAGGCACGAATACCCTCACCAGTGAAAGGAGAGACGCATGTAACATCCATACAAACATCTTGGCCATTCTCCCAATTAAGAACAAGAATATCAGCTGGGCGCAAGTCTCTATTATCACAAGGAAAAAACCCAAGGGAAACCTCTTTACGTGAAGGCACACCAGCTTTGTAGCAGATGTCCGCAATTACATCACTTACCAGGTCATGCCAAAATTTGAGCGCAACATCATTGGCACAATGAAGAGCGTGATCACCAAAAATATCCATGGGTCTATTACAGCTTGAGCATATGTCGCCTTCGAAAACAAGGAGATACCAAGGCGAGAGCGGATCTACGGCTCGAACTGTCTTGGTCCAAGGAATTGATTCACTCACTAATAGTTACAACTAAAAGAATAATCATGAGCATGCTTAACACGAATACACTTTGTCACAAGATGGAATCCCTTGTGGACATTGAGAATTGGACGGGGATCTCGCTTCTGATTGCATCAAAATAAATGACTGCCCGGGGAATGCATAGAAAGGGGCAATATCATCAACGCAAAAATTAGCGGGCAGTCCGCATACCGGATGAAGTTCTCAAGAGCTGACCTCGATAGACAAATCCTTTGTCTGGAGAGAATAAACCACCAATAATCACCTTTTTTACCGAAATCGTCTAACTCTCGGGAGGCAAGGTAACAATAATTACGGTATCTGCCATAATATAAATGCCAAGGACACCCTCCTTAATGGGAAGCGTAGCGATTCGCTGTTGCAAAGGTCTGAACCCTGCCCCATCACCAGTGATAAGAAGTCTCAAGTACTGAAACAAGTGATCATCGAACAATTTCAGCAGCTTGTTGTAAAGCTGCAGGGTTGGTGGTACGCATAGAAAATTCAATCGGTACACGCCAGTTCAGTTACTAAGTAATAACATCTCACTTTGAGGGTCTTTGAGTTTTTCTATAGAGGACATTATGTGGATGGTCTTGTGAACCCTACTCAGCGTCATGTCACTAATAAATTTCAACTCCAAATTCACTGGTCCCCTAAAAATTTTAATGCAATTAGTAGGTCTACCAATATCTTAAGGAAAAACATCTTCATCACAGCTTCTATGATCAACGGTAGGCCAAAAGCCCTCCGTTTTCTTTATCTTAAGATGTAAACCTCTACCCGGGCCCTCAGATTCTATGATGTTCATATCTTTGGCCACCTCGAAAGTGTCACCGCTAATTCTCCCATCATCAAGGTACCAAGCATGTAAATCGAGTTTACACTGAGAGGCAATGGTTTTTACAAGTGGGTGAAGTGTCAAGGCAAACAACAACTGACCGAGAGGGTCCCATTGTTGAACACCAAGTGCCGAGGACAGACTATATTGATCATAATAAAATCTAGCAGGCCTACTATAGCAAAATTTCACCCAACATGAAATACCTGGACAATTGAGTCGAACTTCCTTAATAAGATGAGACCGACTCACCAAATTGAAAGCGTTAGAAAAGTCAACAAGCAAAGATTGACATATTGGAAGACTCGACCTTTCCACTCCAACAAACTATTTACAAAGGTAAAATACTTTCACCTCCAACCGGCACACCAATACCGAATTGATGATATCCCAAGTAAGAAATCATGGCCTTGCCAACGGAAAAAGAAGCTATCTTAGAGACCAACCTGCGTCAAACGGTGCCAACAGCTATGGTCCTAAGACCACCACCTGGCTTCAATAATGGTGTAAGGTGTGCACTAGCAATGAACTCGCCTAAACATTGGGGCATTTTCCTTCCAAACCATAAGTTGACAACCCCAAGATTGAAGAAACCAACTCGTCCGCTATAGCCGATCTTTGACCCACTCAATACATCCATTAAATGTTGCGCACGCAAACCTTCACGGCCTCAAGAAGTTCCCTTAGGGAAACTCTTGATGGCACCAAGAACATCTCTGGAATCAACAACTATTGAGTCAACACCAACATGGTTCGGAGGAATAAAAGGGGGCGGAGCCGCTGGATGTTTCATTAGCAGTTCTGCGAGGGTGGATTCTTTGCGAGGAGCAACGCCATCGGAAGACAACACACGGATTGCATCTAAAAAATGTCCACTGCTAATCTTCTTCCTACACGCAGTCAATTTGGCAGCGTCTTGCTTCTTCTTGAATGGTTGTTTGTGCGGAAATTAGACAAGTTGTTGGAGCATTCTACGTATCATAATGGAACAACCGTTACTGTCCTTCCATTCCAAGAGAGCTTGGTTGATGGCCATGATTTGTTTTTTTATTGTAATTTATTTTTTTATCTTATTTTTAAAAACAATTTCTATTTGTTGTTTTTGATTTATCGAGTCCGTTCTGGTACGGCTGGATATTTTATTTTTCTAGTCAAACCTCAATGTGTTCGGCTAGGGGAAAAAAAAACTTTACCAACCTCTATATGTTTTTCATATACGAAAAACAAATTCAAGTTCTAAGAAAAAAATAACAAAAAATACCCAACCGAACATGGATCAAAGAAAAAGAAAAAAGAAAAGAAAATGCCCCCTAACAGTTCCTTCTTAAAGATATCTACTTTAGCTGGCTAGCAAAACATCATAAAAGAGTGGAATGTCAAGTCTATAATAAGAACAACACTAAACTGACGTGGCCCCATCTTCTGTCCAAGCCCATTAACAGGAATCGCAAATAAGTAATCTTGAGAAATGCTTGGTTTTATTACGTTGCCAAAGCCCCGAGTCCGGCCTTGACATATTGATAAGGGAAGGCATGTCTTTCGTTGCACCCATAAAATATTGAACTGCCAGTGAGTGCATAGGATGTGCATCAGATATGAAATTGAGTTGTGAAGAATCAATACCACACATTTGAACAAAATGGTCAAAAGCATGTTGATATACTAGACCCTTAACTGAAATCCCTTTAGATGTAGAGGCTGGTGATACAATGCGTAAGGTATGCGCCTGTAGGTGTAGGGTCTGAGAGTAAAATTCCAAAAAACGGTAGTGCGTGGTATCAAACATAGAGTAGAAACACATGTACAATTGCCCATAAAAAGCAATTCATTTTGTGGATCTTCATGGCATGGCACTTCCTGGAAGAAAATGAGAACTCACGCCTAGGCCCAACAGCTAACTTGGGTTAAGGCCGTAATACGAAATTTCATGTTTTTGCTGCAAAACCGAAATTGAACCGGGGAATATCTGTTTAGTGGATGTCATCACGAAATCTCTTATTTATGGAAATTCTATTGGATTTATCTTTGCGAATGAATGGACGGATCATGGATGCCATCATAATCAGTCACAGTATCTCTTATTTATGGTTTGCGAATAAATCATAAAAGGAAAATTGAAATCTTGACTTAAATGTTTTGCATGCATATATTTGGTTAATACATGATTCCATTTCTGCACCAAAATAAATACCAGTAGCTTAGATTTCCATTTCACCAGAGTTGGCAAGCATGGCTACTTCCTACTCATCAATTTCCTCTACTTTACTACCTCTCATCACTATATTTGTTCTTATTCTTGTATCATTCTTCATAACCATCCCTACTTCATTCTCTTAAGTTTTATCTCACCATATCATAAACCTAACACGAAGCCGGCTAGTTTTACGCACGTTTAATTTCCCGGAGTTGTCATTCGTGGTACCTAAATTTAACGGTTCTGTCGTTTTGTAAATTTAGGGTCATAGAATGACGACCCCGGTGAACTAAACGCGGCGTTAAACCAGCCGGGGAAAGCTTGCATCTGAGACATTAATGATGAGCTTTATCGGTTGAGAGATATTATTGAATCAAAAGGTTGGCGCTGAATTGTTTTTATACTAATTGGTGTTTTTGGTGTAGAATTTCAAAAGCCCATTGAATTTACTCTAGACTAGAATAGGATCTTGTTGATGCATTGTAGCCTCTTCATATTTTGCAACCACGAGAACGGAAGAAATGTCATCATCGATCCGGTTGACATTTTCTAATTAACATGGAAATGAATAGATACCTTTTCAATAAAAATATCAAATTCCAAATATAAAAAGATACTGTAGTTATAAATGAGACCTTACTGGTTCCAAGACATAAAGATTGTAACCAAAGAAAAAAACATCGAGTCCTTAACTTAATCCACAAATTATTAATCATGCGCCGCTCGCATATTTTATAATTAAATTAATCCTAATCACTTGCAGCACGAATACTTATTAATTAAAATAGTAGGATGTGGCGAGAGAACTTATGCCTCTGTTGCTTTCTCATAGCTCATCTTTTCTGTCTCCTTTTTTTTGTTTCTTCTTCTTCTGCCTCCCTCATCATATATCTTGGGAGCCTTTTAGCGCCAACACCGTGGTCTCTATAGGTGCTAGAACCAGGAACCGGCCAATTCTTGTGATAATAAGAAAGAAGCTTAGCAGCTTTTCCCTTATCATTTGCTGTAAGCACAACACTGAAATTTGAGTCTTAACACTAAAAACAAACTAAACAAGAACGACATATTAAACTTGAACACATATATGACTCACGACTTACAAAATTGATCCATAAAACAAAAATGTCTATTCAATTTAAGTAAGAACTCAGTGACCTTCCACATTCGTACACACAGAACAGAATCATAGATTCACATAAACTCTTTGAATTACAGTATACACATTTCAGATTGTAATGGAGGAAACAACCCATCTCAATTTTCATAAACTAATCATAACCCATGAATCATAATCAGCATCTTGACTATCAATTTCATTCAATGTTCAACAAATTCACATAACATTTCAGATTGTAATCAAGGAAACAAAAATTAAACCCATCTCAATTTTCATAAACTAATCATCACCCATGAATCATAATTAGGCCGGACGAGGCGAGGCGAGGACTCTATATGGTGACTTTTGTGTCAATGCCAAGCGTGACATTTTTCCCAATTAGACACAAAAAGACGGATTTGGCCTAACGATGAAAGGACAACACCGCCCCTCCTTAATTTTTTCCCTCATTTAAAAAATGGTAAATAACTACAATGGTGAGGACAGTTTTGTAAAATGAAAAAAATAAAAAAACAGAATCCAGTTAGAGGTCATGGGGTCGAATCCCGGCCACCTCCAAAAAATTCATTTTTCCTTTCTTCTTCCTTTTCTTCTTCCTCCTCTCGATTTCTCTGTAATTCCTTCACCACAATCTCTGCTACCCTATTCATTCACCACCTCCTCCGCCGTAAAGGACAAGATTACTACCAGTCTACCACCGCCGCTCCACCATCACCACCATCGCAAAACAACACCACCAAGCATCGCCACCAGCACCACCGTAACAAGCTCCACCACCAAATTCATAGACAAATTATAATCACCACCACCACAAAAACTGACAGTTTAATTAAAACTATATTCACCTCCTTCGTAACTTCTGATTGAAACTGAAGAACCCTAAATTCTCCTCTAATTCTTCGGTAATTTCTGATTGAAGGAAAAACACCACCACCACTCTCCTCCACCTACTTCAATCTCATTGTTACAGATTTAATCGCCACCACCACTCTACCCAGTAATTAAAATCTCTATCCTATTCAGTGATCGTCTACCAAATCCACCTTTAACAAGCCATATCCCCCGCCACCGTACCCCCATGTGTGGATTGAATTCCCCTCCTCCAAATCTAATCAAAACCCATCCAACAAATCAAGCAAACAAAAATCATATTCTCCAAATCGGTATCATCCGAAAAGAAAAGAAGAAAGAATTGGTCACCTGATCAATCTGCTCTGTTGCAGGAGTAACCTAATTAAATTCACACAATTTCTCCATACATAAAAATCAAATCGAAACAGCAAAGTGAATACCTAAATATTCAAAAATTAAACGAAAAAAACACCCAATTATCGATTCATCACTCCAACTTCACCAACAATCACAACAACCAGTTACAACACTAAAAAATCCTCAATCCTTAACCCTAGCTTTCCTAGCCAATAAACCTATTTGGTCTATGGAATTTACTGAAAACAACAATACAAACATTATAATTATCATGCCAAGATCTTTTCGCCTACTTAATTCATCTTTTAACCAATTCGTACCATACCAGTAGCCACAAATTGCTTCAATGGGGATTTATAGAATGAGAATTTAAGGTTTCCAAATGGTTTTATTTAAACCATGATAATACCTTAAAAATCCATACTTTAAATCCTAATTGAAATCACGAAGAAAAAGATCATGCGTTACTAATTTAGCAGAGAAAAAAAAAATTAGACGGTGAAGAAGGAAGAGGAGGCGGAAAGGAGGAAGAAAAGAAATGGAATGGAGAAAGAGTTTCGGTTTGGGTGTCTTCTGAAAAGTGGGAGAGAGAGAAAATGAAATGTAAACCTCAAATGCAACTGTGTTTTTGTGAGCCGTCGATTCATTTTAACCAAGCCATGTGTAAACATTTCTAAAACTCATCCTCACTGTTGAATCATTCAGGTCATGGACGGTCACAGATCTTTTTGAAACTAATTTTCAACCGTCTTATTTAGCTCATGGACCGTAAAAGATCAACATAAACTCTTTCTCTAAGTAATTGGTAGATTTGTATCCCCACGAATATATCTTCTCATGGGTTGAGAAATTGACAATATCATCGCAATTCTTTTTTTGATGCCAAAGAAATTTTATTAACTAAGAAACCATATCAATGTCTACCAAGAGATAACTTTCAAGAAAACTAGGTGGTACATCAGACCACTCTCTAGAAATACCATTCTTCCGGCTATACTTTGCTAATTCATCATCGGGTTTATTATAAATTCTAGGGATAAATTGACATTCCCAATGTGGGATGTTTGTTAAACTTTCAATGGCATCCAACAGAATGTCTTCATTCTCCCAAGCAATGACTGGTGAGATGTTGTTGATGTAACGATCAATTCCTTGCAAGTCTGCCTCAAACACAATGTGTGTATATCGTAACTCCACTCCCCATTTGATCGCATCAAGAAAAGCGGACACTTTGCATGTTCCGAACTCTTTACTCCCCGCATAGCACTTGGATTTGCAGCCCCAACATTTCCCTGCAAAATCACGCACAATTAAAAAAAAAACTGGCTAAATTGGGGCCTATGGATTTCTTCATCCACCCCATAGAAATGATAAGGGGTGTCTAAGTTTGATTAAACTACCGTTTTACCCTCTATGAAATTTTAATACTACCAATTTATCCTCATTAAATCCTAATAAAATAAAAAAAAATAAAAAAATAAAAAAAACTAAATCAAATCAAATCAAAATCATTTCCATTTCCATTTTCATCAAAATTAAGAATTCAAAATCAAACGAAAACATTGTCGATAATCACCAAATTCACTAAAATAGGTAATTTTTCGTTTTAGCTCGAATCGTAGTTTTCTATTAACCCAATCCCCTAGAGTAGGTTTTAATAACATGTAATCACTCAAACAATCCAATTTTTTTAATCAAAGTTTTTGGGTTTATAAGAATCTGCCTACGCCAATGCACTTTTAATGTATATATGTTGTAGATCTGGTGTGAGCATTGGTGGCGATGCGGTGGAGTTGCAAAGATTTTGGAAGAAGATGATGAAGAAAATTTACAAGTCTGACTGGTACATTATGGCGATCTAAATTGTGAGTGAACAATTTAGTTTGCGCCACTTTTTTTCGGTCGGCCATCCCAACGTGGCAGCGGTCATCTAGTTACCCTTAAGCAAAGATCTTCACTATCAATTTCATTTCAATTTAAGCAAAGTTACCATCTTCTGCAAAGATCTAAAGCAGATGTAACATAAATTAAGAATAGGGTGGTACCCGCAAATGCTGCTTTGTAAGCTCCTTACACCGCCCATCCTTTACATACTCCCCGGACATCGTAGGTGGTATTGCCAATTTTTACCGAGCATTCCTTGTTCGTGCAGTTTGGGTCCTCCGTATACTCGCATATGTCCGCGCTTGTTGGGAAGTGGAGGCCATATTCTCGAAAGAAAAATAACACAGAGAATCGAACTAAGAATGTCTAGCTTTTCGCATGATAACACCGATTTAAAACCAAAATATCCACAGATCGAAATGATGAAAGAAAAAAACACACAAAGATCACTTTTTTACATCAAAATCACCTCAAATAGCCGTATTAAACACAGTATTCAACACCCCTGCATTGAAAATTGAATAAGACGAATCTCCGTGTTCTCGATTCCCCGAGGGTTTAGCTAGCTATATGAACAATTTTGGATACTCTATATGTCTATTTATTTAATAATTCAAAATCAAATCCTCATACATTCTCTATCAAAAACAAGGAGAGAGATCTTAACTAACCATTTAACTTAATCAAGGAGAGATACTCTCTTTTCCTGTTTCCGAATTCGGAGAGTGAAATCAATGCGGTAGGTTTGCCTTTTGTCTTTGGATCCATTTTTCTTCTTGTTGTCTATCGTTCTAAATCTGTGAGTGCGAAGAAGATAGAAGAGAAAGATGAGTTAACTAAATTTGGACGAAGCGGAGGCGAGAGGTGTGAGTGTTGATGGGGCAGCCACTGCCTCTAATCTCTCTTTTATTATACTCTTGATTATTTTCTCTCTCTTTCGGTTGGAAACGGAGCAACGAAGGAAGGTCCCAGAAGCCCACAGACCTTACCAACTACCCATGTGACCTCGTGAATTACAAAGATGTATGGTGGGTGCATGCCACGTACGATTTTACTTCTCAAAAATGAAATTTACAACTATTGAGCAAAGATCTGGTTGGGATTTTTGTCAGAGGGAGAGAAAAAATGGATTTGAGGAAAGCAAAAATCGTATCTTAACTTACTGGCTAGGATTTTCGAAGTTGTTTCAACCAAAAAAGAAAGAATGAGTTCATTGCGACATGAAATAAATAATCAAGTCAAGTTCTAAAAGTGAAGACGGAGCCAAGAACAAATGAAACTTACTTAATTTTAGATGTTATTTTCATCATCTTGTTTAAAATGAAAATACGAAGCCAACACAAAAAGAATGAGGTCATTCCGAGGTTATATGAAGAAATTATGAGCAAAACAGTCGAGACAAGAAAACAAGCTATGCTCGGCTCAACTAACGGCAGATACGTTGCATTTATATATGCTGATAATTTCCATATTTTCAGGTAGAAAACTCAAGTTTTCGAGTCTCAATTATCGACAATCAAGGAAGGTTTACACGTGCCCATAGTAGCTCGACGGAAAAGACTTCTTGGACATATTGTTGACTTCTAAATAAAGGAGATATGGTCGATATGGTGAGCAAGACTCCCAAAATATTAAGAAGAGATCTTTTATCACATCTTCTACCGGTAAAAACCTAAAGTTTTCCCTGATAGTGAGGAACAATTTTTTTTTTTTTTTATTTCCTTCTCTTTTTGTTTATTTTCCATGGATTTTAGTAAACTCATGACTAACTAATTTTCTTATTGGTTGGGATGTAGTTGGAAGTTCTACACAAGCGAACCAATCTGACTGATTATTGTTGATGTTCAATATATATTTTTATCGTTAATGTTCAACTTTTAATATTTCCATGTATGATTGAAGGTGTGTTTGTTGAGGATGTGTACTAAGTGAACACATATTCATATCTAAAGTTAACCTAGGTTTTAGAGATACAGAATATTAGATAAACCCGATTACAAGTAACGTAGTGTGATTGATGATTATATACATGCACAACTTTTGTATAATTGTATGTGGAAGCTTTACCAATGTTAAATGGAATACCATAGTATTTCATGCAGAGACCAATAAAAGAGGGTGCATTTGACTGCTACAATTACTTGCTTGCTATTTATAGACTTGTTAGAAAAGTATATATTGTTGCACTCTTGCCATATAATCCACTGAATTGCAAAAGGCAACATAGACCAAATCTTTGCTTCATAGATATAGATCTTGCAAACCTCTGATTCCAAATTGAAGCTTTATACCAAAACTATCAAAGAAAATAGTTCCTCAATTTCGAAGTAGTCTTGCAATGCGTAAAGATATGTGAATTGGTGTCCGATCGATGCCAAAAGAAGCAATATAAAGAGTTGATGACTGCACCAACTCGATAACATATCTCTAATTTATTATGCATCTTAAAAGAATATTATGAACTTCGCTTGTGCTTAGATAAATGTATTGAATATTTGTTAAAATTTATCATCTGCCTTAATAACAAGTCCGCAATATTATGAATTTCTAGCAAATAAAAATAAATCATTGCGACCATCGTGGGAGTTTGGTTATTTATTTTGTAACAAGAAAATAGACTCGAAGTTTCAGCATTATCTAACCATAAATATATTGACCAAATTTTTTTTCATCTCAAAGGTGTATGAAATTTTTTTTTCCTAATAAAATTATTATTTTATACTCCCTCCGTCCTTAATATATAGGTGGAAAAGATGAAATATCTTAGATTAAGAAATTTTATGGTTTTCACAAATCTTTATGTTTTTTCCTGTTTTTAACTTTGTTTTATTATTAATACAGTTTCTCATACAACATAAATAAGGCTATATATGTCTAAAAACATATTGGAACTAGAACTCTGCCTATCTAGTGGGACTAGGAAAATCAAATAATCCACCTATATAATAGGGACGGAGGGAGTATAATATTTGGGACGTATTAATGTTTAAGGGGAACTTTTGATATGTATTATATTACTCCGCCTATATAATAGGCACGAATACCCTCACCAGTGAAAGGAGAGACGCATGTAACATCCATACAAACATCTTGGCCATTCTCCCAATTAAGAACAAGAATATCACCGGGCGCAAGTCTCTATTATCACAAGGAAAAACCCAAGGGAAACCTCTTTACGTGAAGGCACACCACTTTGTAGCGTATGTCCGCAATTACATCACTTACCAGGTCATGCCGAAATTTGAGCGCAACATCATTGGCACAATGAAGAGCGTGATCACCAAAAATATCCATGGGTCTATTACAGCTTGAGCATATGTCGCCTCCGAAAAACAAGGAGATACCAAGGCGGTAGCAGACTACGGCTCTGAACTGTCTTGGTCCAAGGAATTGATTCAGACCACTAATAGTTACAACTAAAAGAATAATCATGAGCATGCTTAACACGAATACACTGTCACAGTATGGAATCCCTTGTGGACATTGAGAATTGGACAGGGATCTGCTTCTTGATTGCATCAAAATAAATGACTGCCAGGGAATGCATAGAAAGGGGCAATATCATCAACGCAAAAATTAGAAGCCAGTCCGCATACCTGGATGAAGTTCTGAAGAGCCGACTGATAGACAAATCCTTTGTCTGGAGAGAATAAACCACCAATAATCACATTTTTTTACCGAAATCGTCTAACTCTGGGAGGCAAGGTAACAATAATTACGGGTATCTGCCATAGTATAAATGCCAAGGACACCCTCCTTGATGGGAAGCGTAGCGATTCGCTGTTTCAAAGGTCTGAACCCTGCCCCATCACCAGTGACAAGAAGTCTCAAGTACTGAAACAAATGATCATCGAACAATTTCAGCAGCTTGTTGTAAAGCTGCAGGGTTGGTGGTACGCATAGAAAATTCAATCGGTACACGCCAGTTTAGTTACTAAGTAATAACATCTCACTTTGAGGGTCTTTGAGTTTTTCTATAGAGGACATTAGGTGGATGGTCTTGTGAACCCTACTCAAATCATGTCACTAATAAATTGCAATTCCAAACTCACTGGTCCCCCAAAAATTTTAACGCAATTAGTAGGTCTACCAATATCTTAAGGAAAAACATCTTCATCACAGCTTTTAGGATCAACGGTAGGCCAAAAGCCCTCCGTTTTCTTTATCTTAAGATGTAAACCTTTACCCGGTCCCTCAGATTCTATGATGTTTATATCTTTGGACACCTCGAAAGTGTCACCGCTAATTCTCCCATCATCAAGGTACCAAGCATGTAAATCGAGTTTACACTGAGAGGCAATGGTTTTTACAAGTGGGTGAAGTGTCAAGGCAAACAATAACTGACCGAGAGGGTCCCATTGTTGAACACCAAGTGCCGAGGACAGATTATATTGATCATAATAAAATCTAGCAGGCCTACTTTAGCAAAATTTCACCCAACATGAAATACCTGGACAATTGAGTCGAACTTCCTTAATAAGGTGAGACTGACTCACCAAATTGAAAGCGTTAGAAAAGTCAACAAGCAGCATTGACATATTGGCAGACTGACCTTTCCACTCCAACAAACTATTTACAGCGTGTAAAATACTTTCACCTCCAACTGGCACACCAATACCGAATTGATGATATCCCAAGTAAGAAATCATGGCCTTGCCAACTAAAAGAAGCTATCTTAGAGACCAACCTCAACACAAACGGTGCCAAATGCTATGGTCCTAAGACCACCACCTGGCTTCAATAATGGTGTAAGGTGTGCACTAGCAATGAACTCGCCTAAACATTGGGGCATTTTCCTTCCAGCCATAAGTTGACAACCCCAGTGATTGAAGAAACCAACTCGTCCGCTATAGCTGATGCTGACCCACTCAATACATCCATTAAATGTTGCGCACGCAAACCTTCACGGCCTCAAGAAGTTCCCTTAGGGAAACTCTTGATGGCACCAAGAACATCTCTGGAATCAACAACTATTGAGTCAACACCAACATGGTCCGGAGGAATAAAAGGGGGCGAGTCATGGATGTTTCATTAGCAAAGCTATGCGAGGGTGGATTCTTTGCGAGGAGCAACGCCATCGAAGACAACACACGGATTGCATCTAAAAATGTCCACTGCTAATCTTCTTCCTACACGTAGTCAAGTTGGCAGCGTCTTGCTTCTTCTTGAATGGTTGTTTGTGCGGAAATTAGACAAGTTGTTGGAGCATTCTACGTATCATAACGGAACAACCACATCTTCGTCCTTCCATTCCAAGAGAGCTTGGTTGATGGCCATGATTTGTTTTTTTTTTTGTAATTTTTTTTTTTTTTTTTATCTTATTTTTAAAAACAATTTCTATTTGTTGTTTTTGATTTATCGAGTCCGTTCTGGTACGGCTGGATATTTTATTTTTCTAGTCAAACCTCAATGTGTTCGGCTAGGGGGAAAAAAAAACTTTACCAACCTCTATATGTTTTTCATATACGAAAAACAAATTCAAGTTCGGCAAGAAAAAATAACAAAAAATACCCAACCGAACATGGATCGGCAAAAAAAGAAAAAAGAAAAGAAAAATGCCCCTAACAGTTCCGCTAGCAAAGATATCTACTTTAGTTGGCTAGCAAAACATCATAAAAGAGTGGAATGTCAAGTCTATAATAAGAACAACACTAAACTGACGTGGCCCCATCTTCTGTCCAAGCCCATTAACGGGAATCGCAAATAAATAATCTTGAGAAATGCTTGGTTTTTTTACGTTGCCAAAGCCCCGAGTCCGGCCTTGACATATTGATAAGGGTAGGCATGTCTTTCGTTGTACCCATAAAATATTGAACTGCCAGTGAGTGCATAGGATGTGCATCAGATATGAGATTGCTGAGTTGTGAAGAATCAATACCACACATTTAAACAAAATGGTCAAAAGCATGTTGATATACTAGACCCTTAACTGAAATCCCTTTAGATGTAGAGGCTGGTGATACAATGCGTAAGGTATGCGCCTGTAGGTGGTAGGGTCTGAGAGTAAAATTCCAAAAAACGGTAGTGCGTGGTATCAAACATAGACTAGAAACACATGTACAATTGCCCATAAACATTTTGTGGATCTTCATGGCATGGCACTTCCTGGAAGAAAATGAGAACTCACGCCTAGGCCCAACAGCTAACTTGGGTTAAGGCCGTAATACGAAATTTCATGTTTTTGCTGCAAAACCGAAATTGAACCGGGGAATATCTGTTTAGTGGATGTCATCACGAAATCTCTTATTTATGGAAATTCTATTGGATTTATCTTTGCGAATGAATGGACGGATCATGGATGCCATCATAATCAGTCACAGTATCTCTTATTTATGGTTTGCGAATAAATCATAAAAGGAAAATTGAAATCTTGACTTAAATGTTTTGCATGCATATATTTGGTTAATACATGATTCCATTTCTGCACCAAAATAAATACCAGTAGCTTAGATTTCCATTTCACCAGAGTTGGCAAGCATGGCTACTTCCTACTCATCAATTTCCTCTACTTTACTACCTCTCATCACTATATTTGTTCTTATTCTTGTATCATTCTTCATAATCATCCCTACTTCATTCTCTTAAGTTTTATCTCACCATATCATAAACCTAACACGAAGCCGGCTAGTTTTACGCACGTTTAATTCCCCGGAGTTGTCATTCGTGGTACCTAAATTTAACGGTTCTGTCGTTCTGTAAATTTAGGGTCATAGAATGACGACCCCGGTGAACTAAACGCGGTGTTAAACCAGCCGGGGAAAGCTTGCATCTGAGACATTAATGATGAGCTTTATCGGTTGAGAGATATTATTGAATCAAAAGGTTGGCGCTGAATTGTTTTTATACTAATTGGTGTTTTTGGTGTAGAATTTCAAAAGCCCATTGAATTTACTTTAGACTAGAATAGGATCTTGTTGATGCATTGTAGCCTCTTCATATTTTGCAACCACGAGAACGGAAGAAATGTCATCATCGATCTGGTTGACATTTTCTAATTAACATGGAAATGAATAGATACCTTTTCAATAAAAAATATCAAATTCCAACATAAAAAGATACTGTAGTTATAAATGAGACCTTACCAGGTTCCAAGACATAAAGATTGTAACCAAAGAAAAAAACATCGAGTCCTTAACTTAATCCACAAATTATTAATCATGCGCCGATCGCATATTTTATAATTAAATTAATCCTAATCACTTGCAGCACGAATACTTATTAATTAAAATAGTAGGATGTGGCGAGAGAACTTATGCCTCTGTTTCTTTATCATAGCTCATCTTTTCTGTCTCCTTTTTTTGTTTCTTCTTCTTCTGCCTCCCTCATCATATATCTTGGGAGCCTTTTAGCGCCAACACCGTGGTCTCTATAGGTGCTAGAACCAGGAACCGGCCAATTCTTGTGATAATAAGAAAGAAGCTTAGCAGCTTTTCCCTTATCATTTGCTGCTGTAAGCACAACACTGAAATTTGAGTCTTAACACTAAAAACAAACTAAACAAGAACGACATATTAAACTTGAACACATATATGACTCACGACTTACAAAATTGATCCATAAAACAAAAATGTCTATTCAATTTAAGTAAGAACTCAGTGACCTTCCACATTCGTACACACAGAACAGAATCATAGATTCACATAAACTCTTTGAATTACAGTATACACATTTCAGATTGTAATGGAGGAAACAACCCATCTCAATTTTCATAAACTAATCATAACCCATGAATCATAATCAGCATCTTGACTATCAATTTCATTCAATGTTCAACAAATTCACATAACATTTCAGATTGTAATCAAGGAAACAAAATTAAACCCATCTCAATTTTCATAAACTAATCATCACCCATGAATCATAATTACCCTTAAGCAGCATCTTCACTATCAATTTCATTTCAATTTAAGCAAAGTTACCATCTTCTGCAAAGATCTAAAGCAGATGTAACATAAATTAAGAATAGGGTGGTACCTGCAGCTGCTTTCAGAAGCTCCTTACACTGCCCATCCTTTACATACTCCTGGACATCGTAGGTGGTATTGCCAATTTTTACTGAGCATTCCTTGTTCGTGCAGTTTGGGTCCTCCAGATACTCGCATATGTCCGTCAGTTGTTGGGAAGTGGAGGCCATATTCCTGAAAGAAAAATAACACACAGAGAATCAGAACTAAGAATGTCTAGCTTTTCAGTATGATAACACCGATTTAAAACCAAAATATCCACAGATCGAAATGATGAAAGAAAAAAAAACACACAAAGATCACTTTTTTACATCAAAATCACCTCAAATAGCCGTATTAAACACAGTATTCAACACCCCCAGAATTGAAAATTGAATAAGATCAGATCTCCGTGTTCTCGATTCCTGAGGGTTTAGCTAGCTATATGAACAATTTTGGATACTCTATATGTCTATTTATTTAATAATTCAAAATCAAATCCTCATACATTCTCTATCAAAAACAAGGAGAGAGATCTTAACTAACCATTTAACTTAATCAAGGAGAGATACTCTCTTTTCCTGTTTCGAACTCCTGAGAGTGAAATCAATGCGGTAGGTTTGCCTTTTGTCTTTGGATCCATTTTTCTTCTTGTTGTCTATCGTTCTAAATCTGTGAGTGCGAAGAAGATAGAAGAGAAAGATGAGTTAACTAAATTTGGACGAAGCGGAGGCGAGAGGTGTGAGTGTTGATGGGGCAGCCACTGCCTCTAATCTCTCTTTTATTATACTCTTGATTATTTTCTCTCTCTTTCGGTTGGAAACGGAGCAACGAAGGAAGGTCCCAGAAGCCCACAGACCTTACCAACTACCCATGTGACCTCGTGAATTACAAAGATGTATGGTGGGTGCATGCCACGTACGATTTTACTTCTCAAAAATGAAATTTACAACTATTGAGCAAAGATCTGGTTGGGATTTTTGTCAGAGGGAGAGAAAAAATGGATTTGAGGAAAGCAAAAATCGTATCTTAACTTACTGGCTAGGATTTTCGAAGTTGTTTCAACCAAAAAAGAAAGAATGAGTTCATTGCGACATGAAATAAATAATCAAGTCAAGTTCTAAAAGTGAAGACGGAGCCAAGAACAAATGAAACTTACTTAATTTTAGATGTTATTTTCATCATCTTGTTTAAAATGAAAATACGAAGCCAACACAAAAAGAATGAGGTCATTCCGAGGTTATATGAAGAAATTATGAGCAAAACAGTCGAGACAAGAAAACAAGCTATGCTCGGCTCAACTAACGGCAGATACGTTGCATTTATATATGCTGATAATTTCCATATTTTCAGGTAGAAAACTCAAGTTTTCGAGTCTCAATTATCGACAATCAAGGAAGGTTTACACGTGCCTATAGTAGCTCGACGGAAAAGACTTCTTGGACATATTGTTGACTTCTAAATAAAGGAGATATGGTCGATATGGTGAGCAAGACTCCCAAAATATTAAGAAGAGATCTTTTATCACATCTTCTACCTAGTAAAAACCTAAAGTTTTCCCGATAGTGAGGAACAATTTTTTTTTTTTTTATTTCCTTCTCTTTTGTTTATTTTCCATGGATTTTAGTAAACTCATGACTAACTAATTTTCTTATTGGTTGGGATGTAGTTGGAAGTTCTACACAAGCGAACCAATCAATTGATTATTGTTGATGTTCAGTAGTTGCAGGAAATCCCACACTACACCCCTCACTCAGTTTTGCTTGACTAATCCATTAAAAGATATGTGATCAAGAATATTTGTTAATTGATTTCATGAAATGTTTACACAATACAATAGAATTACACTTAGAAATTAAAGCGCTCTTTGAACTTTCTCTCTCCTAATGACTTGCTTCCCAATTCAAAAGATCTCTCTCTCAACAGACTCATTTAGCCCTTTATATAGGGTAATACATAGTGGACGACAGCTAAGCTATCCTTTATTTTCGGGAATGTCTCGCGAAGTGTCGCAAGTGCACGAATATTCATTCTCGCGACACTTATTAACCCTCGCCAGGTTTCATGTCTTCCAATTGTTTTGTTTGTCGTTATTCATCGCGTCGTTTATTTTAGCTCCCTGCGACTCCCTCGCGACACCGTCGTTTATTAATCCATGAACCTTGTCATTGCGATATTATGATCCTACATCTTGCCTCTTTTTCCTTGAATATCGCTTGAAGGGCGATTTGAAGGAAAAATTCATTGTTGTAATAATCCTTGGTCGCAATTGGTGAAGGAACGAGCGAAAGAATACTTTTCTTGAAAAGTACGTACTTGCCTCTATTCTTTTAGTGAAGTTCCGAAGCTTCTTTGTAGTATATATATGAAGTTCCGTCTCCTGTCTCCCCTTACATCTCCTCTGCGAGGGAGAATATTATGAGAATCAATATTTTGATTTGCCGCAACTACTTATCTTTATCTGTTTCAGCTCCGTGCTATTACACAGAGTTTGACTATTAAAGTCTTTTCTTGACACGTCTCTTCCACCCGTTTATTCTCGTCCGTTCGTGTCTCTTCTCGCATTAAATGCCCTCGTTTTCTCAAGAATCTTTTTGATTTTTCTATATATAGCTTTCTTTTCCTCCTCTTTCTTTCTTTTAATTTCTCTCTGCAACTTTTCTTTACTCTCTCCTTCCGCAATTTGCGCTCCTGCTACTGTAACTCTTTTCTTCATCCCTTCTAACGCTGATCCTAATCTCCAGTCTCCCATCCATTCCCATACTGATAATGGCTTTCATCAGTCGTGCATACAAAGCTTCTTTTGAAGAAGTTCAACAGAAGTTGCTCGAGAAAGGTTTTACTCTATCAACCATTCCTGATCAAGAACCTTCATCTATCCTTTATGCAAAGCTGTTTTCTGATCATCAATGTGATGATCAAAAAATTATAGTCTCGCTAGGTCAGCTTCTCGCAGGACTTCCCATTCCCTTATACAATCCTGAGATGCCCTTATTTTATGAAATCTTGGCCCATGAAAAATTCTCTCGGGGTGTTTATCAATTATGTGGCGATTGCATTCGCCTAATGCTTGAGTTCGCGAGCGTGTGGTCTTTGGCAAAGGATCTTTATACCCTAATTCATTTAGAAACCCCGAGATTCGCAAGACTTAGAAATAGATCTTTGAGAAATACACTGTAGAGAACTTTTTGAAAATTATTCAAAGTGATAAAGATGAGGAATGTGAAATCTCATTTGGGGCATTCGCGCTGAAAAAGAAGGATAATGTCCACGATGATAAATTACTCATGCAAGATATTGACTGGCACCCGGGCAATAATACTTCTCCTCGCCACTCCAAGGATGAGAAGTGGTGGGTTGTACCCTTGATTTTAAACGGCCCTTACATCGCGGGTTCGCATATTCTTCTGCGAATCTCAGCGAGATATCATCCTTGGGAATTCAAATGGCACGATAAGGCAAAAAGAGGTATGTTTTCCACTTCAAATCTTGCCCACGCAAATTTCTTTTTATATTTGATGATTTTGTGGAATTTTTCAGATCGCCAGATTGAGAAGAAGTTACAAGGATGACCCGTTGGAGAGTACTCTGACGATACTTCGATCGCTTACGAGTGAAGTAAGAAACATTTCCTTTGTTATTTTGTTAAACAATATTGTTGCCTCTATTTCTTATCTTTAACCGTATAAGATTGCCTCTGTTTCTTATCTTTAGGTTGAAGGTTGAAGTTGAAGAAGCTGCAGCATGCGAAGATTAAAAGTAAGGGTAAAACCGTCGTTCGCAAAGGTAGATCTTCTGCTCCCTTAACTAAGAAACGAAAGACTCGAGTCTTCTTCTCGCCTTAGCTCAAGCTCCGAATCTTATGACGAGGATAATCGTGATTCGAATCCCTCTCCTACTAAAGAGATTCCATTGGCGGTTCTTCATGGATCGGTTATCTAGCATCTTTTCGGACTCTTTCCAAGGAATGGGAGATGCTCCCCTAGCTTCCCTTTGCGGGGTTCTCGCAAATGTGTGTAATCTTTGCTTTACTAGAGGGCAATAATTCTTTCAATGGAGCCTCTAGAATTGTGTCTCTGACTTCTTGAACGCACTTGGGTCTTTGGTATGTATGTAGTCATATTTCCTGTTCATTTTAAATTTTTAAATATATATGCATTAACGATTTTTCTATCTTCTTTCATAGGTTGGAAGAACTTCTTTTGTAGTTGCCTCAGATCTCGAGAGAAGACGCCATAATCTTGAAAAGAGAAATTTACAATTGAACAAAAAGACCCAAGAGCTGGAAGTCAAGTCGCGTCATCTCGCGATAGGGTTCAAAAATTAGAAGCCGATCTGGACTCCCAAAAGGATAGAGTATCTACTCTTGAACTCAAATCAAGAACTTTACGGTATAGTAATTTTCAATTCTCAAATCCTTGTCATGTTATCTTCTATCTTTCTTTGTCGACTATTATTCTCGCAGACGTATATAATCTCTCAGAAGAATCCATTCTTCTCCATTCATTTCCCGAGCCTATGAATGATGATGTCCTTCTTACTTACCTCAATCAATCTCTAAGTAGTTCCTCAAATAAAACTAACCTCCTTTCATTAAAGGATCTTCAATCCAAGCATCATCTCTTAGAAATCGAACACGGATCTAGTTTAAATTTAACTAATCGCTTTAAACGAATGTACCTTGATTACGAGAAGAAAATCAAGACTTTAAGGAAGAAAATTAGTGATCTCATAGATGAGAACGATCGCATTACTAACGAGAGGTGCACGGGCGTTAGCGAGAATTCCACAAATCTCTTCTTGGTGTGCAAGTTGAGCGAGATGAACTCCTTCATCAAAATACCATACTTAGCGGCGAGAAGAGCAAGTTCGTTCTCTTCTTGTTATTAATAGTGATGATGAATTCGCACAAAGGGCTGCGAAAGTTTTAGATAATGCCGGGAATAACCTAGGTGTTGATGTTAGTCTTCACGGCTGAGCATACTTCCTTGATTAAGGATATGATATCTGATAGAGAAGGTTATCTATTATACCTTACTGCTTCTTACTTTTGTAATATTGCTTGTAAATTATTAACTTGTTGTTGCTTATTTGCGAGAATCGAGAAGAGGCTTGATTAGAATTAGAGAACTTGAATCGAAAAAGAACAACTCGCCGAATTTTCCAGCGAGAATTGAAGAACTCAAACTGAAAAGAACGGCTCAAAAGAGTCTCTCCCTTCGCGAGAATAAATATTTCAAGTTGAAGAAACAATTTCTAACGACAGTGGAGAACTTTAACAATGATCTTTGTTCGTTTTCGTAATGGAGCCATGGAGTATGTTTGTAAGGACCACAATATCCCTCTGCATTCATATCCACGGCTTCTTGAAAAGGTTCTGAGAATCTGCTGTCTCGGACGTTTCGATAGTGAGGCTGGCGAAGAAGAAAATTACAGCGATGAGAATAATCGGTGAAGAATCGGATGAAGGAGAAGAATCACCAAAGAGATAGTTCTTTTTGTTTTCTTTCACTTATGCTTGTAATATCTATACATTTACGTATCTCTTTATTATAGTGTACTTCTTGGGTTGTTCCCCTCTAAATTCAATCTTTACTCCCCTTTTTTGGTAGTTCTTCTTTGTAATATAATTGGCTAATATTATTGATGTATAACTTTTTCATCAGAAGATGAATAACAATATTCCATCTTTTCCATTCCCATACTTGCCTCTGTTATTTATCTTGGATGAAAGATTTTAGTTGTCATCATGTATTTTGCCTCTGTTATTGAAATATATCGTTGCGAAAGGTCGCGGGTATCTTTATAAATCAAGAATCCTACTTGTCTCGCCTTACCATTTCGGTAGTCTTTGTTTTATCTTTTCTTGTTGCGACAAGGTCGCATGCCGCCTTTACATTTTCATGCAATGGCCCATTGACCTTGCCTTATCATTTTTGTGTGGTCTTCCAAGTCAGACCTCCCTAATTAGAGGTCTTCCCCTGCCACCTTTCATCGCGACAAAATCGCAGGACGTCTTTACACTTGCATGTAAAGACCCATTGATCTTGCCTTATCATTTTCCAAGTATTTTTGCCTCTGCAGGATGTTCTAGTTGCGACAATATGACAGGTCTAGATATCCTTGCGAACATAAAGCCCCATGACATTGCCGTCGTGCGACGAAATCGCAGGACGTCCGTACACTTGTCGTGTAAAGACCCATTGATCTCGCCTTACCCTCGCGTTAGTATTATTGCCTCTTAGGGATCATTGCACAAATATGACAAGCCTAAATTCTCTTGCGAAAACATAGCCTTATGACATTTGCGTCTGTTTTGACACCCCCTAATGGAGAGCGTCGCCCTTATCATCTCCCGGTTGCCCCTTCAAGGAGGCGAAACATCGGCCATACAAGACTAGCTCCTCCCATCCGGTCTTAACAACAACCGATTGTTTTACTGACCTCTTATCCCTTATACCTATAGGGTTTATGGTTACGAGGCTGCACCCTAAGTGGAGTTTTCTTTGGGCGAGTGCAACATATGCCAAGACTTGCCAAGAATGGCCGGGGTAGGTTCATCCATCCGGGCACTCTGGCTCAACCGTGTACCTCGGCGCCTTGAGCATACATGCGACTCTAAGAAGAGACCCTCGGTCGCCCAACCAGGGTATAACCTTATATATATATAGTTGGGAATCCAAGGTACCTCTTCCGGATAGGCTTTCATGGGCCCCAAATTTTCATGACTCAGGCTTCAGGAGCGGTGTAACCTTTCCCCTGAGCCATGTTGAGAGATACCCCCTTATATGACGCACTTTAGGTCTTACATTTGCCTCTTACGAAATGTTATTCGCGAACTAGGGTGCACGCCATAAAGGTTCGTCCCATTCTTTTACTCATTCATATTTGTTAAATCATTCAATCATTCATGTTTCATTACTTGTTAATATTGGTTTACGAAGTATTCGCACAATTCTGTTTTATTTGTTGTATTTTCATTTTTCTTTCTTAATCAATGCTCATATATTCTTGGCTGCGAGATTCTCGCACATCCTTTCTTCAATTGCTACTTTTTCTCCTGTTTTTGTTGATTATTCACTTCTTATGCCTTTTGTTCCTCACATCCTTTGCTTCTTTATTACCATAATATTTGCTGTCTCTAGGCATTCACCTCGCGTGGTATGTTCGATCCTTACTTCTATAACATCCACCATCAATTTTTCCTTTCTCTGCTCATCTCTCACATGTTGCTTCCAACCTTTTCTTTTGGCATTTCTTTCTTGTGACTTTCTACATCGACCTCATGACATTGTTGCGACTCCTTCCAATCTCCTGTATAATACCAATGCCATTTGGATGTGGAAATTTTATACATTGATGATATGTTGATGCGACTCCCAAGATTTCATGAAGCCATGGCCTCCCAATCAGCGCATTATATGGAGATTCCACGTCAACCACACGAGAATAAGATATCGATTGATAATCCTTGTAGAGGTATTCTCATGTGAACCTCTCCCTTTGGTTTGTTTGCGGTGCCATTAAAGCCATATATCTTGTATGTCGAGGGATCAAATCCTCATCTTTTCCTCCCATCGTCTTGTAAGTATGGTAAAAGAGAATATTCACCGAACTTCGGTGTCGATTAGGATTCGGTTGATCGCCCGACAAGCTTACGCTTCATCATCTTCCCCATCAAGCTGGTTTCGGGTTAATCTCTAGTTTCACAACCAACGGGCTATCATGTGTTTCTCTTCCTTTTGGCACTTCATCTCGAGAGAAAAAATAGTCTTCATTTGCCACTTTTCTAAGCTGCGTCGTTCTCGCTTGGACTCATTATTTCTTTATCGTTAGCATCTCTCGCAAAGACTCTACTGAGCACGTTGTCATGAAAATCTTCGATTGTGCGATAAGAGTGGACAATAGAGTTGCAATTCAAATTTTTAGCTTTTGTTCCGACTTCTATCACAAATGTTTCCTTTCCTTTCGGCCGACCTTTGTGCATTGCATTTACGGTGGTGGTGGTAATGTCGGCCTTTTTCTTCTCCCTTTAGAAAGTGATTGACTTCCCTTGATCAATCATCCACGAGAATAATTCTCTTTACGTTTACTACAATCGTTTGTTTGATGTCCATGGAAGCGATGGTAAGAACAAAACTCATGACTTACATCAGCTTTGGCGGTGGTTCCATTCCCACGTTCCAAGGTCTTTGTACATCTTCCATCACAAGTATAGCTTCCCGATCTTTTCCACACTAGCATTCGGTGGAGGCATCTTAATCTGTTCCCATACTATTCTGCGACTTCTCTTGCCCTCCATGGTTATATTGCCTTCGTCCACCGTAAGTTTCTTGCACATGATCTAGCCTCTGAATCTTATTATTCTTTGTTACGGTTATAGTAGTTCTTTTCTCGTTCAAACTCTTCTTGGTCGTGGCTTCCCATGGCTACTATCTTCCGCTGTCCCTCATCGACCTTCCCTACCTTCTTGTCCTTGCGAAGTGCTCGCCATTTGTGTTTATGAATTGAGGTAACAAGCTTGCGTTCGCAGCATTCGAGCTTGTGTTCGCGATTGGATAAGAATTCATTTCATTACGTCTTTCTTCTAAGGCGATATATTCTTCTGTAACTCTCGCGATTACGCCATCGTGATTGTATTTTTGATTCTAAAAATTTGAATGTATAACAAGTTAGTCGCGAAGAGAGCATTCACAAATGAGAGAATGAGATATCTTTCCTCAACCCGTCCCGCCATTTCGCTACACATGGTCCTCCATCTTATTGTCAATTGCCTTAAGCTCTACCAACCCTTTGCTTCAACCCGAATACATCTTCAATACACAGTCGTGAAGAATTGTTACTTATGTATGCGCCCGGGAATGTGGCTTGTAAATGGTTAAATGATGTGATTGTGTTCCTTGGCAGACCCTCAAACCATTTTAGTGCTTCTCTATTAGGCTTGATGCGAAATACTTGCATAGTATAGCATCATGATTCTCCCACCGCAACATACATCTCATATAAGCCTTGATATGTTGTATGCCGCACGAGTTGTTCCATCAAAGATGTTGGTTAATGCGGGTAGATTACACTTAGGAGGTATTCCTCCCATCTCTGTACTTCTAGTGTGAAGGGATTCTTCGCAGCCTCTGCGATGGCTTCGTCCAATTGTTTCCTTCCTCCTTCCCTTCTATTGTTCATTAGTCCTCTCATTTCATCCAGTTCTCTTAGGATTTGTTCATTTGCCTCAGAGTTTGACTCCACCGGTCTTTTTAGCTCTGCTTCTCTCCTCCTTCGCTCGTGCCTGTTTTGACCTTCTTGCTCGTTATTTTCTTCTCTCCTTTCCCTGCGACGTTCTTCTTCGTTTCTTTCTTCAATTCGCACGCCATTATATCGGTTGTTCTCTCTTCTTGGCTGTCTCTCAGCTCTCATCTGCGCCCTCTCATATTCTTCATTAATATTTCTATTGGTACGATTTTGTTCCCTCCTTCTTTCCCGGTTGTCATGGTTATTCTAGGATTGCTTCTTCCATCTCTTGATTTTCCATTTATGCTCTTATCCTTTCTCTCTCGCGAGCTAGTCGCGTTTGTTCAATGTAGTGCCTCTCAATGTCATCCTCAATTTCTCGGTTTCTTCTCAATTCTTCTCTCCCGTGCAAGATCATTCTTCCTTGACAATTGGGTCATTCGGCCCTTGGAGTTGCATGTTTCCTTGATTCTCCCTATTTCGCTCATCTTGAAGATTTTGGTGAGGAATATAACGATCTTCCATTTCCCCTCTTCTCTCGCCACGCTCTGTGCTTGGATTTTGTGTTTCTTGTTGGTTTTCTTCTTCGGTACTTTACGTTGGTAAAACTCTCCTTCTTTCTTCCCTAGTCGACCTTGAACTTGATCTCACACTACTTCTTGATCTCCTATTTTGCAACCTCATATTTTCCATTCTCAATTCATGATTCTTGTCTTGTCAAGTTTGCTCGTTCCTCGCCTCTAGTCGTCTCTCTTCGTGTATTGTTTGTCTCAATCTTTCTAACAGCTGCGATTTCTTCGTTTTACGGATTCATTTCTCCATTCATTCCTTGTTCTTCTCCTCCTTGTCCATTACTCACCATCTCACTTTGCTCCTCTTCTCTCTCGTCTTGAGAATCGGACCTCCAAGTATGTACACTTACTCTATCATAATCCACGGCCGCGTTTGCTCTTGGTGAGATCGGTGGGGCTGATTTTGATTTTCTCCATCATTTCTCATATTCATCCTTGATGATTCTCTGTTTCATTCCTCCTTTCTCCAGCAAGTCTCCCACTTCTTCTTACAATCGTTGGTTGCCCTTGTACGTTTCTTCTCCTAGCCATTTCTCTTTTTCAATGAATTCTTGAGTATCTCTCCAAACCTTTTCTCTGTTAATCCAAATTCTTTTCAATTTCTTCGTCACTCTCTGCTCAATTCCCTGTTTCTAGCGCATATGTAGTTGCGGGAAATCCCACACTACACCCCTCACTCAGTTTTGCTTGACTAATCCATTAAAAGATATGTGATCAAGAATATTTGTTAATTGATTTCATGAAATGTTTACACAATACAATAGAATTACACTTAGAAATTAAAGCGCTCTTTGAACTTTCTCTCTCCTAATGACTTGCTTCCCATTCAAAAGATCTCTCCCTCAACGGACTCATTTAGCCCTTTATATAGGGTAATACATAGTGGACGACAAACTAAGCTATCCTTTATTTTCGGGAATGTCTCGCGAAGTGTCGCAAGTGCACGAATATTCATTCTCGCGACACTTCTTATTAACCCTCGCCGGGTTTCATGTCTTCCAATTGTTTTGTTTGTCGTTATTCATCGCGTCGTTTATTTTAGCTCCTGCGACTCCTCGCGACATTGTCGTTTATTAATCCCATGAACCTTGTCATTTGCGATATTATGATCCTACAAGAACGTAGTGTGATTGATGATTATATACATGCACAACTTTTGTATAATTGTATGTGGAAGCTTTACCAATGTTAAATGGAATACCATAGTATTCGAGACCAATAAAAGAGGGTGCATTTGATCGCTACAATTACTTGCTTGCTATTTATAGACTTGTTAGAAAAGTATATATTGTTGCACTCTTGCCATATAATCCACTGAATTGCAAAAGGCAACATAGACCAAATCTCGTACTTCCTAGATATAGATCTTGCAGACTTCCGACTCCAAATGGAAGCTTTCAATGACTCGGAAAAACCCATTCTATACCAAAACTATCAAAGAAAATAGTTCTGAATTTCGGAAGTAGTCTTGCAATGCAGAAAGATATGTGAATTGGTGTCTGATCAGTGCCAAAAAAGAAGCAATATAAAGAGTTGATGACTGCACCAACTCTGGATAACATATCTCTAATTTATTATGCATCTTAAAAGAATATTATGAACTTCGCTTGTGCTTAGATAAATGTATTGAATATTTGTTAAAATTTATCATCTGCCCAGAATAACAAGTCCAGAATATTATGAATTTCTAGCAAATAAAAATAAATCATTGCGACCATCGTGGGAGTTTGGTTATTTATTTTGTAACAAGAAAATAGACTCGAAGTTTCAGCATTATCTAACCATAAATATATTGACCAAATTTTTTTCATCTCAAAGGTGTATGAAATTTTTTTCCTAATAAAATTATTATTTTATACTCCCTCCGTCCTTAATATATAGGTGGAAAAGATGAAATATCTTAGATTAAGAAATTTTATGGTTTTCACAAATCTTTATGTTTTTTCCTGTTTTTAACTTTGTTTTATTATTAATACAGTTTCTCATACAACATAAATAAGGCTATATATGTCTAAAACATATTGGAACTAGAACTCTGCCTATCTAGTGGGACTAGGAAAATCAAATAATCCACCTATATAATAGGGACGGAGGGAGTATAATATTTGGTACGTATTAATGTTTAAGGGGAACTTTTGATATGTATTATATTACTCCGCCTATATAATAGGCACGAATACCCTCACCAGTGAAAGGAGAGACGCATGTAACATCCATACAAACATCTTGGCCATTCTCCCAATTAAGAACAAGAATATCACCTGGGCGCAAGTCTCTATTATCACAAGGAAAAAAACCCAAGGGAAACCTCTTTACGTGAAGGCACACCCGCCTTTGTAGCGTATGTCCGCAATTACATCACTTACCAGGTCATGCCGAAATTTGAGCGCAACATCATTGGCACAATGAAGAGCGTGATCACCAAAAAAATATCCATGGGTCTATTACAGCTTGAGCATATGTCGCCTCCGAAAAAACAAGGAGATACCAAGGCGGTGCACTACGGCTACTGAACCTGTCTTGGTCCAAGGAATTGATTCGGACCACTAATAATAGTTACAACTAAAAGAATAATCATGAGCATGCTTAACACGATTACATCATCACGATGGGAATCCCTTGTGGACATTGAGAATTGGACAGGATCTGGCTTCTTGATTGCATCAAAATAAATGACTTGCAGGAATGCATGTGGCAATATCATCAACGCAAAAATTAGAAGCCAGTCCGCATACCGATGATGAAGTTCTCAAGAGTCCGACGATAGACAAATCCTTTGTCCGGAGAGAATAAACCACCAATAATCACCTTTTTACAAATCGTCTAACTCGGGAGGCAAGGTAACAATAATTACGGTATCTGCCATAAGATAAATGCCAAGGACACCCTCCTTGATGGGAAGCGTAGTTTATCGTTTTCAAAGGTCCGAACCCCGCCCCATCACCAAAGGACAAGAAGTCTTCAAACAAATGATCATCGAACAATTTCGGCTTGTTGTAAAGTCAGCAGGGTTGGTGGTACGCATAGAAAATTCAATCGGTACACGCCGCCTTTAGTTACTAAGTAATAACATCTCACTTTGAGGGTCTTTGAGTTTTTCTATAGAGGACATTAGGTGGATGGTCTTGTGAACCCTACTCAGCGTCATGTCACTAATAAATTGCAATTCCAAACTCACTTGGTCCCCCAAAAATTTTCGCAATTAGTAGGTCTACCAATATCTTAAGGAAAAACATCTTCATCACAGCTTTTAGGATCAACGGTAGGCCAAAAGCCCTCCGTTTTCTTTATCTTAAGATGTAAACCTTTACCCGGTCCCTCAGATTCTATGATGTTTATATCTTTGGACACCTCGAAAGTGTCACCGCTAATTCTCCCATCATCAAGTACCAAGCATGTAAATCGAGTTTACACCGAGAGGCAATGGTTTTTACAAGTGGGTGAAGTGTCAAGGCAAACAAACCGACCGAGAGGGTCCCATTGTTGAACACCAAGTGCCGAGGGACAGATTATATTGATCATAATAAAATCTAGCGGTGCCTAGTTTAGCAAAATTTCACCCAACATGAAATACCAGACAATTGAGTCGAACTTCCTTAATAAGGTGAGACTCGACTCACCAAATTGAAAGCGTTAGAAAAGTCAACAAGCAAAGATTGACATATTGGCGACCATCGACCTTTCCACTCCAACAAACTATTTACAATCGTGTAAAATACTTTCACCTCCAACTGGCACACCAATACCGAATTGATGATATCCCAAGTAAGAAATCATGGCCTTGCCAACTGAAAAAAAGCTATCTTAGAGACCAACCTCATACAAACGGTGCCAACAAATATGGTCCTAAGACCACCACCGGCTTCAATAATGGTGTAAGGTGTGCACTAGCAATGAACTCGCCTAAACATTGGGGCATTTTCCTTCCAGCCATAAGTTGACAACCCCAGTGATTGAAGCCACCAACTCGTCCGCTACAGCTGATGCTGACCCACTCAATACATCCATTAAATGTTGCGCACACAAACCTTCACGGCCTCAAGAAGTTCCCTTAGTGAAACTCTTGATGGCACCAAGAACATCTCTGGAATCAACAACTATTGAGTCAACACCAACATGGTCCGGCGGAATAAAAGGGGGCGGAGCCGATGGATGTTTCATTAGCGATTATGCGGGTGGATTCTTTGCGAGGAGCAACGCCATTGGAAGACAACACACGGATTGCATCTAAAAAATGTCCACTTGCTAATATTCTTCCTACACGTAGTCAAGTTGGCGGCGTCTTGCTTCTTCTTGAATGGTTGTTTGTGCGGAAATTAGACAAGTTGTTGGAGCATTCTACGTATCATAACGGAACAACCGTTACTGTCCTTCCATTCCAAGAGAGCTTGGTTGATGGCCATGATTTGTTTTTTTTTTTGTAATTTTTTTTTTTATCTTATTTTTAAAAAACAATTTCTATTTGTTGTTTTTGATTTATCGAGTCCGTTACCTGCACGATATTTTATTTTTCTAGTCAAACCTCAATGTGTTCGTAGGGGGAAAAAACTTAATAACCTCTCTATGTTTTTCATATACGAAAAACAAATTCAAGTTCGGCAAGAAAAAATAACAAAAAATACCCAACCGAACATGGATCGGCAAAAAAAGAAAAAAGAAAAGAAAAATGCCCCTACCAGTTCCGCTAGCAAAGATATCTACTTTAGTTTGCTAGCAAAACATCATAAAAGAGTGGAATGTCAAGTCTTTAATAAGAACAACACTAAACTGACGTGGCCCTATCTTCTGTCCAAGCCCATTAACGGGAATCGCAAATAAGTAATCTTGAGAAATGCTTGGTTTTTTTACGTTGCCAAGCCCCCCAGTCCGGCCTTGACATATTGATAAGGGTAGGCATGTCTTTAGTTACCCATAAAATATTGAACTGCCAGGTGAGTGCATAGGATGTGCATCGAGATATGAGATTGCTGAGTTGTGAAGAATCAATACCACACATTTAAACAAAATGGTCAAAAGCATGTTGATATACTAGACCCTTAACTGAAATCTCTTTAGATGTAGAGGCTGGTGATACAATGCGTAAGGTATGCGCCTGTAGGTGGTAGGGTCTGAGAGTAAAATTCCAAAAAACGGTAGTGCGTGTATCAAACATAGACTAGAAACACATGTACAATTGCCCATAAACATTTTGTGGATCTTCATGGCATGGCACTTCCTGGAAGAAAATGAGAACTCACGCCTAGGCCCAACAGCTAACTTGGGTTAAGGCCGTAATACGAAATTTCATGTTTTTGCTGCAAAACCGAAATTGAACCGGGAATATCTGTTTAGTGGATGTCATCACGAAATCTCTTATTTATGGAAATTCTATTGGATTTATCTTTGCGAATGAATGGACGGATCATGGATGCCATCATAATCAGTCACAGTATCTCTTATTTATGGTTTGCGAATAAATCATAAAAGGAAAATTGAAATCTTGACTTAAATGTTTTGCATGCATATATTTGGTTAATACATGATTCCATTTCTGCACCAAAATAAATACCAGTAGCTTAGATTTCCATTTCACCAGAGTTGGCAAGCATGGCTACTTCCTACTCATCAATTTCCTCTACTTTACTACTAGATTTTTGGCCCGTGCTACGCACCGGGCGTAGCCGAAAACCATAAGCACATTTTTTTTTGGTTTGAACCATAGAAAATAAAAATACCAAAACCATAAGCAACAAAACCATGTATAGAAAAAAGGATATTAACCAAAACACCAACCATAGAAAATAAAAATACCAAAACCATAAGAATTGTGTTTCTGCAAATCATAAGGAAATCTAAAAGAAAGGAAATCTCATGCGCCATTCTCTGCAGCTTCTACTTCTGCCAATGCTGCCTCATCTTCCAAGTTTTCATCCTCACCATGTTGGCCATTCTCGCCTTCTTTCTTATTACTTTGTAGTATTCCTTTCTCTGCAGCTTCTGCTTCGGCCAATGCTGCCTCATCTTCCAAGTTTTCATCCTCAACATGTTGGTCAGTTGTATTTGGTAATCCCTTTGTTGCTAAGTCCGCCAATGCTATCATTTCGTCCATATTTTCACCTTCATCTCCTCCTGCACTTTCATTGTTTGGTGATACCTGCAGTCACATATAACTTATTTATTTATTTTCCTTTATATCTGATTAGATATGAATATTGTGAATTAATTTTGTTACCTGCTGCATGTTGCGCAATTCAAAATTGGTTTCCAGCTGAAAATTGATTGGATACAGTTTCCTGACAGAAAAACTATTGTAGCCAAACGATTTCGCATTTAGATGCACTTCGAATATGAAAGACAATCCTAGTGCATCCCAGATTTCAGGTACATTTTCTGCCAAATTTTCCTGTTATTCAAGTAAATTTGTTAGTGCTGATTGTCTATATTATTATCTAAGCATATAGTAGAGAATGGACAATACCTCTATATTTATAGTGCTGATTTCCATGAGCTTTGCTACTCTTACATTGTCGAGGAGTGGTTCGGCAGCTGGTCCAGAAACAATTATCACAGCTGTTGTGGTTTTGTCTGTCACTTTGAGCTCCAACTTGTAACGCGCAACAGGACTTCGTACTCTTTTGTCGCAGCCGTTGCACCATGGATTTCCTTAACTATGATGTGTGCTTTGTTGCATTTCGGACATGCCATGTAGAACCATGTTGATCTTTCTCGAATACCGGTCCACCGTTGCTTTGAATGTGAATGTGGTACCTGTCATAATTGGTTATCAATAATTAGTATATTTTTGGATACATTATCACTTGCATTTGAAATTGTATATAAATGGTACATCGTTGTCTGAATTTTGCAAAGAATGCAAGTCCTTCCATCACGAGTGACCCTTTTAAAAAGTGATTCCTCCATTGAACCTCCCATTGAATTTTCGTTGCCATCCACAATAACCACTTTAGTGGAATCTGCAAATCTGTTAATATGTAGGTTAATATGTAGATATTTGGATGAACACTTGATAGACATGTAGACATGAACATGTATTAATATATACTTACTTTGACTTAAATTCTTGAACTTGTGGTATGTCAAGATCCACATATACTGTGGTGGACTTTGATATCTTCAAAAAGTAGTTGTCTGAGTCATTCCAAATATCTATTATGTTAGTATAGGAATATCAAAATAGGAATACTGTGGCTGAGTTAATAAGTGTTTTGTTTACCTGCAAACTTATCCACTGTCAGTCCAGTTACTATTAGTGCCACATTCTCGCCTTCCTTGATTTTTTGGATGGGGTTTCCCGTGTCTCCCCAAAGACTTATTTTCACCTGTGTGCCCCTTTCATTCTCAATTGTTACATCCGTTTTTACGGCATCTTCATCGTTTCTCTTCCGAATTATTTCCGGTGATTTTGCTAGTATTAGTTTTCCAATGACGTCTGCCAAATCATATTTATTAGTTTCTTTTATATTTTATAGGCTGTGCATATTTATGTTAAATAAGTTACCTGTAGTGTACACTGTATTGTCATATCTTTCCTCGAGTTGTTCTAGCTCAGTGAAGAAGAACCTGTAATTTGGGATGTTTTCGTTCTCTTCGTTCTCTACTTTGACACTTGTATAGGCATTGAAAACTATGAGTAAATTGGAAGGCAGAGGCCTGTAACCCTTTTCTGATTCAACAATGGAGAAGAACTTCAGTGATATCAGGTTTTGCTCTCTTAGTTTCTCACTGTGCATTGAATATTGTGTTGGTTTGAGCTCGCAGAGCATTTGCTCACCCTGTTATTAGAAATATTACAAAATTAGTCAATTGTTATAAGCTTTCCTGAAAATCATTTAATACTTACACTAAAGAAAGCATTCATATTTAATACTTACATTTCGATCCATCAAAATCATTTTGTAGTTGTAAAGCTTTCCTGTCTTTAAATTCTTTTCTTCCCATGCCCGCATAATCCTAAGTTTTCCTGAGATTTTAATTTCCCCCCTAGTCATGTGACATAAATCTGGAAGTTTTCCTGTTTTTGGAATTTTGGAGCTTTTGGAGTCTCAGATTCTTATCCAATCAACATCTCCTTCATAAACACATGGGACAGGGTTAATCAAAAATGCATATGTATGGTGTGGAATAGTAAAATGCATATGTTTTTGAACTCACTTTTTCTGTTTTTTGTTTTTTTTGCTGGAGTGTTGGGTATGAACGTGGATCGGCTTTGCAATTCTGTGCATACCAAAGACATTTGATGGAATAGTGTTAAAAATAAGATGAAACAAAATTCCTTTAAGTTTATGATATCGTACCTTTTTCTGAACCCAATCTCTTGGGTGTTTCCATGGCTGTTTCCATGGGTGTTTCATCATCAAAGGCTGGTTCACTTGTTTCTGAACCCCAATCTCTTGGGTCTTTCCATGGTTGTTTCATCATCCATGGCGGGTCTTTCCATGGTTGTTTCATCATCCATGGCTGCTTCACTTGTTTCTGAACCCAATCCTTTTTTTTTTCACGGCTTTTGTATAAAATTTTAGATTTTTTGTATTTTTCAGTGCGTTATTAATCTATATTTATACATATATGGAATTAGGGTTTTATCAGATTTTCTGGTCATTAATCTAACTGCTAGATCTTTCCTAGATATCGCATAGATTTGTATTAATGTAAATCTTATGTTTATCATTAAACTATGTTTATCAAGAAAATGCTAGATCTGTCCTAGATATGGCATGAGTTAGATTAATGTAAATCTTATGTTGGCAAACCAAATCTAATTTGATTTGTTTACAATGAATGTAGCATCTGCAATATATTCATTAGATTTGTGTTTATCTAAAATTAGGTATCTTTTGGAATTAGGTGTCTGAACCTTCAGTTTCTTGAACAAAGTAAATTGAACAATCTAAAACGCAGTGAAAATCTAGTTGGTGATTTTCTTTTGTGCATTTTGAACTTTAAGTGTGAAAATGGGTTTTCTTGCCTTATTGACATGAGACCCAATCATCAAGCTGCAAGTGATAGTCAGTACTCAAGATAAGCCCATTTTGCAAAAGTTTCAACATTATCCTCCTGATCTAGTGAAAAATGTGCTTTTGAGAAAGGGCTAGCCTAAGACTAATATGTATAGTATTACAAACTTGATATGTATGTAAGTGAGCCTGGTAATATCTATGTAAGTGAGCTTGATAGTAATACTAAATTGCAAGCATTTAATTTCAGTTCAATTTGTTAAATTATAAAAGAGTATAAAAGAGTCGTACTCATGCATAATCCAATTAGTCTTCACACCTCTGGGCGCTTTCCCCTCATGAAACACCAAAGCTTTCTTGATCCCAACTGGTTTGGCTTCCCAATTGCTTTCCCCTCATGAAACACCAAAGCCATACCTGCCACAGATTCCTTGAAAGGTATCTGTATAACATCATTTTAAAGTTGAAAGAATTAATACCAAATCAGAACAAAGTCATCTTCATGGGAAGATTCAGAAAATTGAAAACCAAAATAAAAAGGAAGAAAGAAGAACTCATTACCAACTCATTTGAATCATCAAAGAAGAACATCTTCATCTTTATCACCTTAGCAACAACTCCAAATCGAAGGAAAACCCATCTTCTGATTCTTTGGTAATCCCTTGATTTCATCTTTAATTCACAGCAAAACCCTAATTTAACCACAAACCCATCCCAATTTCACCTGCATTTAGTAATAATTCATTAATCTCCTTCACAGCATCAATTTCTTCTCATTCTTGGTTCCTTGTTCATAATCAAACCAAATATTTCTCTCAATTTCAGTTCTTCGATTCACAGGAAGATTATCTCTAATTCAGATGCAAAATCAAACCCTTATTTCTTAATCCTCTCCATCTAACAACAGCATTAACAAACTCTTTCTCTCACAAATATGCTTTTAAATTCCTCTTCGTCTCTCGATTTCTCCATCTATTTCTCCAATCAGCTGAGATTTTTATTTCTTCTCGTTTACATTACAGTTTCAGGTAAATGAGAGAACTGGAAGAAAATCGTCGAATATAACGATTTGGAGATGAAGAACGAAACCAAACTTTGTGTTGGATAAGAGAAGAAGATGGTGACTGCGATGGAGGTGGAGGTTTTTTGTTTTTTCCCTAGGGTTTCGATGGAGTTGAGGAAGAGAGTTCATTTTTTGTTTCTAAAGATGGTGGGAAGTCCACTTTGACTGTGTTACTTAACGTCCATTAAGTATTCGGTGTAAACAGAAGTACTGTCTACCCACTTTGACCATTTTTCCAGCTTGTTTACCTGTTAGCACTTTGTAATAAAGTCACCCATCTAGATAATGCTTTAGTTGTTTGATATGGTGGAAAGCAGGTGCATGCAAAACCTAATATCCCAATCCCACCGATGGGAAATGTGCATTTTGCCGACAAAGATTATAGCAAAGCTTCTTTTATGATACAAATGAAGGCTGTCACTATGATTGCTATAGTCTTCGTTTTAATTTTTGGACTTTTCTATAATTTAAGGAAAAGTACATGCTCTTCTTAATGAAGGATCATTGGTACTTTCTTCTATGTTTGAATAGGTGGTGTCGAAGGTTTTCTTTGGGCCAACTCGTATATGAATTCATGAAAATAAAACTCTAACCATTCATACATAATTAAAACTCAGAATCTTTAAAGAACATACTAAAAACATAATCTTTGGGCCAACTGGTATACTAAGAACATACTATAAATTAAGAATTCAAAATCTAAAAATTCAAATAAGAAATATTAACTTGGATTTTCTTTCAAGCCTCATTGTCAGATAATATAACCACCACTTTCTTATTTTTCATTTTTCCTGGTGTTTTTGGAATAAATTCCTCATCGCATCGAGATAGCACGATAATCTTTCCGAGAGGCCTTGTTCTTCTTTTGTGGAGGTAGTTCCTCATCGCATCGAGATAGCACGATAACCGCATTTTTCCTTGGAGCATTAATCAGTAATTTTATGTTTGTTAGTATTGAAATAGTTATTTATTGAGTTGATAGTTTGTATAGAAATGTTACCTTTGTTTTGTTAAGTTCTTGGGATATTTTTATTTGAGAAACTTCATGTACTTCTAAGCTTTTCTTTCCCAGTCACTTGTTGATTCGAATGTGAAATACACACTCGTAACCACTTATCTTTTCGGATATCTCTTCTCGTATCTTCTCTTGAGTTGTCTAAAATAAAAAAAAGGCATGTAAAAACAACCATGTATAAACGCGTAAGATGATTGTAAGTAATATGTTAAACTATTGTTATACCTCATCTTGTTTTGACAATTGTAGTAAAATAGTTGGATCCATTGATATCGGCTTTTCATTGCTTCACCGTCAAAACAACAAAGATTGCTTCTTCACTTTCATCTTGCACCAATAGTTTCAATAATAATCTGCAAAAAACGTTTTTGTTAAATGTCATTCCGGTATGTATTATTTCTATTGATGTATTCTTTTACCTTGATACTGGATTGTTCACTTCCTTTTCGCATCCATAACACAACTTTGGGTTTTCAAGGTTTCCTTGAATTCACATTGCAGTTCTCGCAAGCCATGTAAAAGTACTGTGAAGACTGTTGTACTTGTTTTATGGTGGCTTTGCATGTTAGTGAGAAACCCTAATCAATATATACAAAATATAGGTTAGCATGAATACAGATCAATAGTAAAAGTTGAATGAAAATATTATGAGAACAAACTTACAATTTTTCTCTCTAGGAGTTCGCAAGCTTGTTTAATATTTTTTCTGGTGTTTTTTCTTTTGGTAAGTGTCGGCATTTTTTTGGGGTGTATTGTTGTGTTTAATGTTAGGTTTATATAGATTCTGAACATAGTAATTAGGGTTTTTTTTTTTCCCTCTAGATTTGGATTAAATGTATAGATTCTTGTTTATTTTAGAATATTTTATTTGTATCTATCTAAAATATTTTAGGAAGATCTTGCATAAATTTATATTAGTACGTATCTAAGTATAAACCTAACACGAATGGCTTGGCTTTCTTGAGATCGAGTTGTTGATTTGGTGACATCTAGCTTCATCCATTCGGTCAACTATCAGTTGAGCAAATATTTGCTTGGAAATGGGTATATGGAAATGGGTATATGGAATAACCGTTTAGGGGTAGGGAATGGATACGGGTTTGGTAAATAGAATAGGCTTTTGCTGGTACTGGTTAACGCTGCCACGTCGAGTTCCTTTTGGAAATGGGTATATCTAAATCAAGTTTCATTTATAAGCCCCTTCTCAAATGAAGCGCTCTTTCATTTCTGAAAATGAAAATTGAGTGAACAACTGAACTTATCGACAGGACGGGATCTGAATGAAGAATTATATGCACTCTTTTGTATAATCAGGTAGGCTTTTGTAGTTTTAGATTTGATTTAATTGACCTTATAAATGTTTTAGATTTGTTTTTTTAAATCTGTAGCATTTCTATAACTGCATGTTATTGTAAATTCTTTAGAAAGAATTGTTTTAGATTTATTCTTTAGTGGAATAAGCCCTTTCGATTGAATGTTATTGTTATGAACAAATCAGAAAGAATTGGATTGATTAATTACAGGATTTGAGTTGGGGGTTTTAGATTAATCGGTTATTGGAATTAAGAATTGGATCCATTCTTTAATCTTATAATCTAGATTTTTACATTTTTATCTCGGAATAATCAACCTAGATTTGTGTATCATGGTTACAAATCATTAGCATATTAGATTGGCATTATTTGTGGATAATAGATATGAAATTATAGAAAAAGTTTTAATAGTGAAATCTAAATAGTGAAATCTAAATCTAATTGTGACCCAAAGCCTAAAGTGAAATCTAAATCTAATTCAGGGTAGTCTAATTTCTCCATTGATTCCATTGCACTGGAATTCAGGCTAGTCTAATTCCTCCATTGTTTCCATTGCACTGGAGCTTGCTTTTGGATAGGCATGTTCATCTCCATCTGCATCTTGCTGAGATTTGTAAGCTTGCCTGATTTCAACCATCCAAGGCATCATCTCTTCATCCAAGGCTCCATAATGCTGCATTGTTTGAATGATAACCTTGGTTTTCTCTTCAGTGCTGCTGGCTTTAGACCATTCTTGATAGAATGTGCCTGCTTCCTCATCTATTTTCTTTTCTTTACAGGTCTTCCAATCAGGAAACTGTTGTAGTAACATATTCTGGTAGGCCTCATCTGTAGCAATGATTTGCTGTCGATGCCATTCGTGCCATGTGGTGGTGTGCACATCCTTCAGTCCCTCTGGTCCTTCTGGTTTGAGACTTTCCATCTTCTTCTCCATCATGTCTTTCTCTTTGTGGATGTATTTGAACAAATATTTGATAGTCATACCCCCTAGGTTGGTAGATAATCAAGTCACCTGCATGATAGTTTTAACTGTTATACCAATTTTATATAGAGGAAAAAAGAATAACACCAATTTCATTTCATAGAAAAAAAATGGTACCTTGTAGAAGAGGTTTTGTGAAATCTGTATATCTTTATTGCTGATGAATGAGATGTTTATATAGTTTTTGTTTAGGGTTTGTATGGTTAAATCTACAGTTATTTTATTTATAGTTATCTTAAATATATACCTATCATATTTATAGTTATCTTAAATAGTAAATATATTGATTTGGTCAAATCCTTGATTTGGTCATAAGCTGTTGATGAAATTATATTTAATGGTTGAACTAAATTGTTTCAAATTATGTAGAAAGTCAAGCCTAACTGATTATGTAGAAAACTGATTGGTACTTGTACTATAGCCATTTTCAAAGGAAGAAGAGAATAACAGATTAATAAATTGCTTCCAACAGATCATGTAAAAAGTTAAACAGAAAACTTTACCAAGTGCATTTAAATGTTGTTAATGAACTAAAACATAGAACTAAAGCATAAAATTCAAAGGTTTTCAAATATCTCTTTATACACAATATTTTGTGTATATCCTTCTGGCTCATTACCATTCTTTTTGATCAAAATTTTTAAACCTTGCCGCCTAGTTGTCCTTGAAACAGCCACATAAAGCTGGCCATGCGAGAACACAGGATTGTCCAAGTATACACCTACATTTGGAAGGCTCGTCACGACTTTTATTTATTGTCATGGCATAACAGATTCTCACCGGAAACGCCTCCGATGAAGAATAAATGGTAGACTTGTTTCCGTGTTGTCATCACAATCCGTGGAATGAAAAATCGTGTTTCCAACACACGGACCGGTTAGTATCTCTCGCTTCTATAACTGTTTCACCTAATTGGGTCACAATTAATCGTGTTCCATTGCATAGTCCTTCCACTTGGTCTAGATTCCGTAGAAGCATGATTGGTACTCCAAGTTTCAGTGTTAGTTTGTGGCTGGCAATCCCTGATTCCTCATGCTTGTTAAGAAATTCCTTGTCGTAAAAAACAATACTTGAGTGGTACTCTGACGATTCTGGCCCAATTGAATCTGCACTTAGATATGTATGTTCTTCCCCTAGTATACATGATAACACATGTCAATATATATATTTTAACTGCAACTACCATTTATGTTTTAACTACCCATTAAAAGGTTCAAAATCAGCATTTAATATGTATATTAATTACCTGGTACAGATGCTAAGACATGCGAATTTATACTGTGGACACATTCATTTTTTGGCGCGAGTATACTCCGTTCAAAGAAGGTACTCCCTATGAAGCCTCTTGTTCATAAAGTCTGGATAGATGATGTCTACTATTTTCTGAATGTGATTCTCTTTACATTTAATCAGTAAATCCGATGGTATCTTTATCCAATCCTTGTCTTCCGATCCGTCCAAGCTTACCGCTGGTAGTTCATCATTCCCAATATCAAGAATCCATTTTGCAAAGTCTGCAATTTCTTGTCTTTTGTCATGAGATGTATCTCCAAAGGGTTAGACGCATATTCTCATCAATTCAAAAACCTCGAAGTGTTTCCATAATTTTGACTTACTTATAGAAGCATTAACTATATCCTCTCTCGATCCTCCTTCTATAACAGGGAGAATTTGCCCGAAGTCACCTCCTAGTACCACCGTTTTTTCCAAATAAAACCTTTCGCCATATGTTTCCATCATCACATCAGCTAGTGCCCTTTGGACTGCTTCAAGGCCATTCCTGTTGATCATTGGTGCTTCATCCCATATGATTAAATCAACCTTGCCCAATAATTCTGCCAGTTTTGACTTCTTAATCACATTGCAGCATGATGTTTCATTTAGTTTCATCGGAATTTTGAACCTGGAATGAGCTGTACGACCACCTGGCAGAAGGAGTGACGATATCCCTGAAGATGCAACCGCTGAGAACAATTTTACCCTGTCCACGAAGTGAAGCAATTAGAGTTCTCCAAAGGTATGTCTTTCCTGTACCACCACTTCCATACACAAAAAAAGACTGCCATCATTTGCTTCAACGGAATTTGTAATCCGCCTAAACACCCGCTTCTTGTTCTCGTGTTCAATCCCTTTTTTAAATTCTCTGCCTCTTCCAAGAAATGTGACCCATGTCGTAGTTCATCTCTTCATGTATCAAGTTATTTTCCGGTATATCGATGTCGACATGTCAGGTATGGGATGTCCGAGAACTCATCTTCTTTTAAAGTCCTTATGTTTCGGAAAATCCTGCTCTATTTCCCTCAATGTACGCTTTTTCAAAAATTCTTCGCCAAGTAAACAGACTTGATCTCCATATTTTTTTTTGTTGTCTTTGTATTCAATGTCTTGCCAAAGTATGCCAATTATCGTCCCATAGTTTCTTAGGCTCGGTAACCTTGCAATTCAACAGAAGTATGACAAACAATTCTCGTAATCTTCTGCCACTATACGTTGTTGCTGCTTCTTGAATTGCAGCATGCCACTCACCATCATGTTCTAACAATCCAAGTGCCAAACACGCAGCTTTGAAAGTAGAATGAGTTGTCTTGTTCACTGTTTTAATGTCATCATAGCTCCGACAACCTTTTTGCACGTTCAATAGAATACGTAGGTAGTATTTCTCCCCTAAAGTGGGATGTACATAGTAGATACGTCCAATTTTCCAAACCTCTTTGCCTTGATCTCCATTCCTTTTTATTTGCATCCCGGATCCACTCCTTTGGAAACTCGCATATGTTAGTTCCCTTGCATCTTCGTGTTCTCTATTAGCTTTCATCCACTGTAGGAATTTCGATGAATCGGATCTCGCATCGTCAAGTACATCTTTCGGGTTATCGGTATCTTTGTGGATTACTAACCTGTTCCCCCTCGAGATGTAACGGTAATCTCTCTCGATAGGCCTTCGATAGTGAATCTCAAAACCAAGTGTTCTCCACGTACATTCTCCGCACCCGATAGATAACGTCCTTCGAGATATATATCTATCTCATCCTTGTTTGGTTTTTTAATTTGATCAGTGTCACCGTTGTCTCCTGAATTGTTTTTATTTGCTTTGGGATTACCTGTAGAATGGCCGTTATTCTGTCCTTTCCTTTGTGCGTGTACTTGAAAAGATATTTAACGATCATACCTCGGCGAGTTGCATACTTCGACATTGATATGTGCATCATATCTGATTATCAAGTCGAGGTTGTGCGGCACAACCCATTTATTATCTAACTTGATTCCATCCTTTTCAATTCCCCATGCGCTTTTACGCCGCCTGTAAACTGGATATCCACTTTCATCAACACATGTTTTGTCACAGTATCTCTTTGGGAATTTTTTTGAACATTTTTTATTCTTCATGCAGGGAGAGTCAGTCTTCGCATCGCCGCATGGACCATGAATCATAAATTGGCGACCGCATCGTATCCAATTTTGTCCTTGTCCTGGTCCTGAATCTCTTTGAAATGATGGAATCAATATGCGCCGCACTTCGGGTTTATCCTTTGATTCAAGCCACAACAATATGTGTGCATGAGGTAAACCCCGTTTAAAATTCAACAAGATATAAAGTCGCATTGGAATATGAAATATATCAGTATAGTCTAACCCAAAATGTAATGAAAATAAATATACTGAAAATAAATATATACGTGAAATATACCTCCTTTGACCTCTCCAAAATGCCTGGCTCCCACCAAATCAGACATTAATTGTTTCAATTTTATGTGAAATACACGACTTACTATATCCGGTCTGTCACCAGGTTTCTGACCATCAATGAATTTTAGGGCTTCTGTGATTTCGTTCCATTTTGGATTGCATGTGAATGTAATAAATAGGTCTGGTGGACCTAACTCCCTGCATATTGCCACCGCATCCTGGTAATGTTGGATCATATACCGTGGGCCACCAGTGAAACTTGATGGCAAGATCACCCGTCCTGCGGTACCTGGTTCTGTGTCTCCAGATGCTACTGCTTCTCTTATACCTTTATACATGTCGCAACGCAGTTCTTCCTGGTGGCCTCTTACCCAATTCAATCTGCTCTGCTCAATTGTAGCATATGCATCAACAACGAATTGCTGAAATAGTCGGCCTCCACGGAGTAGGGTTTGTCCTTCATTCTGCCTTTGTTGTATTCTGAATGCATAGTACTCCCTCATAGTTATGTATTGCCTTTTCTTCTCGACACCTAATTCATCTTGTTTGTCAGCGTTACTTTGTTTATTATATGGGATATTAGTATGAAATGAATCTTCACCGTAGGGAAACAAAATTGGATACTGCAATGCCATGTAACTGGGATGCAGCTCATTTATATCTTTCAGCTTCCCATCTTTCTCACTAATAATAATATCCCTTTTTCCATCTGACTCTGGATCATCAACTAAAAGCCCTGCAATTTCAGATGCAGTTGGCAGATCATATTGCCTTGCATCTCTACTTCGGGTACCAATAAGCCGTAGCTCAACTTTTCCTAGCTCATTCTCCTCATATCTATCCCTCCACATCCTGAATTTCTGACACAACCAATTGTGCCTGTCCAACATTTCCTTCAACCCTGCTATCACATTATCATCCAATTTGCTTGTGGTTTTACTTTGGTACTCGTCGATGTCCTCCTTTTGTGGATCAGCATGAGTATCTGCAGTCGTATCTGTCTGCAGTTTTTTTTTTTTCCTGGACAGAGCATTTTTCCTATGTTGTATCTCATTTTCATTATCAATCATGTACAGCTGGCAAAATGCAGGGAACTGATCGTCCAATGGCAATAAAGAACCAATCCAGTGATGATTTTGGCCATACATTGTAAATCCCCACGGAGCTTTGCCATCGTTCTGATTTTTCGCCATCTTGGCCCCGTTTGAGGTAAATGCAAACATAGAATTGTAAGCCCTAATGTTGATTATGAATTTAGATGATCGGGAACCACCACCTGAATATCTTTGTAGATCTTTTAAAAATTCCGGTGCTTCTCGCAGAAGAGGGAGTTTCACAGTTCCTTTCAAACAACAAAGTCCAAACTCTGGCGGCTTATTCTTCTGGCTTTTGTTGGTCCTCTCTTCATCCCACATCATTGCTTGACAATGAGGGCATACTGCAGTTGGACCCCCGACATCATGCTTTTCCAGCTCCATACCTGGTCAATATAGAAGATTCAGTACAACAGTAAGTTTCGATTAGACATTGAATCCACGCTACTTTATGGTTTTAGCATGCTTAACTTACATGTATATGGGAACTCTTCTTCTGATTCATAACCTTCATGACACACCTCATTTTGGTCACCCTCTTTATGGCCTAATGTTCAAAACAACATTATGAAAATTCACCCGTAAAATAATATGCAAATTCATCCGTAAAACAACATTATGCAACATTATGCAAATTCAAACTAAACCCATGTCTTACTTAGGGTTTCTAGGTGCTGTAAATTTAATCAGTGAGGTGCTGCTGATGGGTGGTGGTAATCTTCGTGACTGAATTTTTGATAGGTACGTAGTATCATCCAATAGGGTTAAGGTTCACAGGGCTTGCATCAGATGGAGGAATTGGTGAATGTTGATGAAGAATTAGGGTTTGGTGGATCCTGAGAAGTGTTGGTGGTTCTCCTAATACAGGTATGGATTCTAATACAGATTAGGTACTCATTTTAGGACAACAAACAAATTAGGTATTCTCTATTTTTTTAGTTACCTTTACTTCATCAAATTGCTGTTATGAGGGTAGCTTAGACCATATATAAAAGAAAGCATTGACTGTACCATATATAAAGAACAGGCAAAAAATGTTACCATCCATGTAACTTGCAGCAAAGGTTTTTGCTTGTTTATTTGCAGTTTTAGATCCGTCTTCTGCTGATGCTGGTAACAATTTTGATTTATCAGTATCAACACATGGTATCTTGTTGTATTTTAGACCTAGGTTTGGTATAATGGGATTTACCTTTTCGTTTTTTAGAATTCCGTAATCGCCTTAGCAATTTTTTCCTGTGTGTTCGGCATCGTTGGATTAATGCTTTCTGCATGGCTTTCTTTGTTGTTTTCCTGGTAGTATCTGTATTAAAAGCAACATTTAGAATTGAGTCCATTTTTGTTTCTATTAAAGCATTGAATAAGCATTGATAACCATTTTTGTTTGTAGTGTTTTTTGTCACAGTGATGCCTGATGATGATTTCCTAGCAAGTCTTGTTTGCCTTATGTTTCTGTAAAAACATTTTTGTAGTAAAATAGCAAGCCTAGCTTTCCTAGCATCCCTTTTGATACCTGTTGCAATATAAGGAAAAGACTTATGAGTGATGAATAGAATAATCAAACCATTGTCAAAACCATGGATGTGTAATAAATAAATAAAAACCATTGTCAGCAGCATTTGCTATACGGATTGCAAGATCAATAGCAGGTTGGTTGATATTATTGTTTCTCTTTTTCTTCTGGGTTCTGTCAAATGCAAGATTTGCTATGGCTTTGGTAACGTTTCTAGTTCTTCTTTTGTCAATCTCAGCACTGTGTTGAAGTCTCGCAGTTATCAACTGCATATGAAATGGATCACGGAGCAAAATAGAAAGCCTTAATCTCCTAGCAAGTCTTGTGTCTTCCTTACCGAAGATTGGCAGTTCGGCAGGAAGAACCATGGCTTTGTGGTGAAGAAAATATGGCAGGAATTTGTTGCAGAAGAAGAATGCTAACGTGTTAATTTAGATTTGTTTTTTTACCGCAATTGGATAAGTACGTGTTAATTTAGATTTGTTTTTTTACCGGAATTGGATAAGTATGGTAAAAAAAGTAAACTTATATTTGGTTTAAACCTGTGAGATCGCTCACGGTTGTGTACAACACCTAACGGATGTTAATAAAGTAGAGTTAAGTTTTTGGTGTAAACCAAGTGTAAGCTATTATTTAGATGTAAATACTCACATGAGTTTTGTATACCTACTTTTTTCCTAACGGTGTTACTAACGGCCAGTTAAATATAGGGTGTAAATAGAGTGGAATCAGATTTTAATGGTAAACACCAATAGAGTTCTGCCACTTGTCCTCTCCAGAATTGCCCTGTGTGAAAGCTTTTATCTAATTTAATTTGAGAGAGGTGTTATATTCACCGTGCAACGTGGGAGCTTATATGACTTAGTGTTTTAAAGGAGGGGAGATGCCTCGGCATTGAAGTGTTCTTTTTAACGTGTTCGTTCTGTAGCAGTTAGCTTAAGCACTATAACAATTAGCACTACAGTCTCTGTCTTGTCCATCACCTTTAGGTGGATTCGATACCTATAAAATATAAGTGAAGTTTGTTATCTCAATGGTCTGGATTATGGATACTTCTCAAGTCTTGGGCGCAATCTATTCAGCTTCTGTAAAAGGTGCCCCTTGGGCACCTCGCCTATCCTAGCGCCTGATACAACATAGACGGCAACTTAGAATACTAAGCAATGTCATCTATTAGATGCGGAGTATAAATTTATCCATGCACCACTCGAAAAAATGGCAATAACTACAACAATAAGTACACATATAACAACATAGGAAAGTACTTATTCAACATAATTTGTTGTTATTGAAAAATTTTCTATTCCCGACATGAAACCCATAGCGTGATAAACAGTACGTCAACCAATGTAGGGAAAAATTACAAAATATGTAAAATCCTCTACAAAATCCAAATTTCCTTGGCACCGCAGTCTAATTTCTTCCTCTTGATCCCCATTCATCAACTACTCATTAGGTTCTTCAATTTTAATGTTCTCCTCGCCTGTTCTTCATCTACAAAGCTTGCGTCAACCAATGGTTACTCTCCTCCCCTATTCTTCATCTCCATGTCGACCTATGGTGGAATATCAAAAACCACTCTCCTCATCGTGTTCTTCATTTTCACTTGCACCAAGTGGAATGTTGTTATCATTCGAAAGTCTAATATACTCGGCAATCATATCCAACAATGGAGTTTTAAAATCACATAGTATCTTGATTCTCATCCTCCAAGTCAATCCACAATTACCATCCCGGTCCCGAACACGATGGGTATAACGTTCTCGCCTCAACAACTAATAAATTACAAAATAGTTTGTGGGATTCAACTCAAGATTGGACTAATAGGAAAAGATTTAGAGACACCCACCAACACGATTCCGAATTAAGAATACCACGAACCTCATACATGCTAACCATTGCATAAGCTTACAGCTTGGCAATACCTCTTTTTCCATCACTAAACCAACTGCACGCTTGACCTTAATCCCTATTCCCGTTGAAAGACAAATCGACATCATAGATTTTAGTACCTTAACAAAAACCTAAAATCTAAAAATACTTCAAAATTTAAATTAGTAATCAAAATATAAATTGACAAATTAATCAAGGTTGAATTTTATTTTCTCCGTTGTTGTTGTATTTGTTTAAAAAATATAAATTTACCTGGAAAAACAATGATTCAAATTAACTAAAGTGCAATGATTACTTGTTACATTAAGAGAGATAGAATTAATTATATGAGAGAGAAGGAGATGAGTTTTGAATCTTTTGATGAAAGATTATAGATTATATACCTAAAGCAAGTATTATTTCCTACTTTAACTCCTATGCCCATTTTGTTGTATGATCCGTTAGTCCCGCACAATTGAAGCCACAAAATGCAATTAGCACCGGCCAAAATGTAGATAGTCTTGGGAAGAATGTTGGTCTACTTAAGATATACAAGAAGATTTTCAGCTAAATATTAATCTAGTTTAATAAGTGAGAAACGATAATTTAATACCAATACGGCCTAAACAATCGAATACGGTAATTGGGTTGAGAGAATATATGCTTTGCATGGCCTTTAGTTCATGATCCAAACAACATTACCTTATTGGATGTAAAGATTGTGGATTCACACAAATGGTGGATAAAGAATACTATAAGATCGCAAGTCTCAAGATTGCACCGCATCCCAAAAAATGAGTCTAAGCATCTCCATAGTGGCATGTCATGCATACACAAACATATGTCGACCGGTGATCATATGCGTAAGCAATGAGAACAAAAATTATTACCGAACCAAAAATGGACATTTAATAAGCCAAAAAGAAGCCACCTAACTAAGTCATGCTTCAAAAGGTTTAAATACACGTAGACAATACTTTCTTTCACTTTTCCAAAAAAAATTTTTCCTGAGAAATTCCATCAAATGCTTTAGTTTCATCTTAAATACTCTAACAACAATATCCTGCCTATCCTCGGTCGCTGACCCGGTATCAAATCTAGAGCCATCGAAATTTCCTTCCATTTAGGATTGCAAGTTAATGTTATAAAAAGATCCTGGAACATTCATGTACCGACAAATTGCAATGGCATATTGATAGTGCGCTGCATCATAAACCTCGGTCCTCCCCTTAAATAACGATGGTAACACAACCTTCTTTCCATTTTTCCATTTTTTTTATAGGTGCATCTCCTTGAGCAAGAATCTTCCAAATCTACTCTCTTATGTTCTTGGTTTTTACTCACCCACTTAAGTCGGACTCTTCAATACATGCATACGCACCAACATAATACTTTGTCAAACAAACGACCACCACGTATTGAAGTTTGACCTTCACCATGTCACCGTTGTAGCCTAAATGCTTAATACTCTATCATCTTAAGTTTTTGCCAATTTCAACACACCATCTCTTCCCCTGTTTTCACGTTTCTATATGAAGTTTCCAGTGTATAACCATCCTCACCATAGGGGAACAGAAAAGGAAATTTCATCGGTATATAACATGGGTGTATCTCTTTGTTTCCAGTGTAACCATTTTTCTCGTGCTCAATTGTAGTATCTCTGCACATCATAATCCGTAGGGTTTTGCATTAGTAAAGCCGCCACTTCAAAACTCCTTGATAAGTTGCATTTCCTAGCATCCCTCTCGCCGCCGATTGATGATTCTTACTCGCAATTCAACAAACAGGTTTCCAATCACAGTCTTGTGGAAGTAAAGGCAAACATATGAAACATATAGTTGTATGCTCTAATATTTTTCCTAAATTTATTTGATCAATGTACACCATTAAAATATAACAATGTCATCGTAGAGCATCCGGACAATCTTTAATAAGAGGTAGAGCAACATTACCTCTGGAACAACATAAGCTAAACTCACAATTAACTTCACTCCAAGAATTGTTACTCCTCTCTTGATGCCAAACTATCGCCTCGCATTGGCATGCTCAACATCAAATATATAGTATCATAAGAATTAGGTTTTTAGCTTGTGACTGAAAAACCAAAAATAAGAAAACCAAAAATAAAAAAACCAAAATCAAAACAAAATGAATAGAGATAAGGAATAGACCCTAAATCACTTCTCCCGCAAAGAGATTAACCCTCGCATGAAAAAATTAAACACAATGGGATAAATCAAAAATCAGGCACGGTCCCGTTAAGAAACCTCACCCCAAAGAAAAATAAGTAGAGATTATGGCTAGAGAATAGCTTCTAGAGTGAATGGCGTTTTTTCGCCATTTTTTCCAGAGAGAATTAGGAGCGAAGTGATGAGGGAAAGAGAAGAGATTAGGGCTTGGAGATTGGATTTTAGCCGGTGTAGGAAATCTAGGGTTTAGCCGGTGTAGGAAAGGTAATCAATCTAGGGTTTCCAATCAATCTCGTTGTTAGTGATGGTGTTGGAGTAAGTTGTATTTCTCGGCGTTTTTTTTTGACCATTGTTCTTCGAGTTTCTAGGGTTTCTCAGAGATTTAGTATTATATATGACGGAAGAGTGGAGGGAAGGGAGGAGTGATAGGTTATGATCTGTACATGTAGCGGTGAGTAATTTTCACCCCCGGTGTTTAGCGTGCAGGTAAAATTGGAAAACAAATTGGTAACCATGGATTCCTATTGGCAGGGGGCCAGGAGCTCTAGAATTCAAGCTTTTGGCCTAACTTTCAATATGAGGCAAGCAATTTCTACTCAAATTATATATACAATAATACAATGTCTCATTTTAGTTTATAACAGTACGCTCTACATCGAGCTTCGAAATTTCTAAAAAGAAATTCAGCAAAGGAGAATTGGTGTTATAAGAAAATTTTCTTTCTAACAATTTATATCACTAATTGTTTTATAAATCTCTAAATATGCTTGCACGGTATAATTTAAATTTTTATGCTAACTTTTGGTTTAATTTTTTGTATGTATTTTACTTGGCCTGGACTAATAAAACTTTGATGCATAAGCAAACGGAGATGATCGATGGTATTGTTGGTTTCATTGCTAACCCATTTTTTATACCAATTTTGTTAAGGCATTCTTGTAATATCTTTTAATTATTTTCTTAGATGATACCTACATAATTGATTACTGAATCAATTTAATTAGCCTTATTTGGCATATTGTGTTCTGTCTTATTGACGATAACAGAACCCATGTCAATGAGTTCATAAAATGTATCTTCGTTAGAATGATTTTTTTTCTGCGATAGATTTCATATCTTCGCAGTACCAAGTTTTAATTTTTGGGTGTAATTGAATTAAATCTATTGATTAATTCTAAAAAGACATGGTCCATATATATGGGGTGTATAGGTGATCAATATTAAAAATTGATTTCCTTTTTCTCTATTTTTTTTTATAAAGAGAAAGAAAAAAAAAAATCCATCGAAAGATGGTGTAAAGTTTTTATTTCTTTAATAAAACTGTAATCACCAAAAATTGGTGTTGTCGCAATTTAATTACCTATCCGGTTCACGTGCATGGTTGAAAAACCTATGACCAATTTTTGTTTGGTATCTTCGTTCATTGGAGGAAGATCATGTGACTTTTACATTCGGTTTCCATTCACCTACAAGAAACCATCCGTCTAACCACAAAGTGGATTTTCCCTTTTCGATAACTAAAACGACAATATTTTTTTATTTTGTCGATACGAGAGCTTGATAAATCGTATAAACCAATTGGTGATAATTTTCTCCATCGTTTCTCTAAGATGGTATAAATTTTTGCCAATAAGAAGTGAGTTTTTTTGGGTATTTACAAAAACAGTCACACTTCATAATTTCGGTTCTCAGAAAGGTCCCATTGTTGCAAAGTATTAACAAAGCAATCACTAGACAGCTAATGGCTCCGTTATGTCATGTGTCAGAGTTATATCACCGACCGCGGTTACCTAATTACCCTTATAACAAATCTCTAAAAAAACTAGGGCCGTCGGATCAGGACCTTTGAAACACTAACACAAATACTCGATCCGTCTCCTGCTCATTTGCCGCGGCTGCTCGATATTTCCAGCTCTGAATAAATGGAGATATGGTGGTGAAACCATGAATCATAGCAAAACCCTTGTTCATACCGTAATTTGATGATGTGACTTTGAAGATGGGAGATGGAAAGAGGTAAGATCTAACAACCCTAGTTTTATTTTGTGATTTTGGGTTAGAATTAAACGGTGGTAATGATTGTGATATGAATTCGATGACGGTGTGTAGATTCAGGTGAAATTAAGGTTGTCTGAATGAAGAATTAGGAACTAAGAATGGGTTTTGTGTAATTGCAGTGGTGGTACTGATATTGATTGAATGGTGGTGGACTTAGCCGAGTAGTTGCAGGTTCAATCTGTTGATTACAGAAGAAGGAATTGGAGTTGGCTGTCTATGGTGGATTAGAAGCTGAGAAGATGGTGTTACTGTGGTTGGTGGTGGTGGTGTATAAGAGTTGAATCTGTTTTGCTGGGGGTTGTTAATAGAATGAATGTGATGGATTTGAGCTGAGTTGTTAATGGATCTGGTTATGAACAGTGGTGTTGCTTGATGTTGGTGTGGTGTTGTTGCTTGCAGGTGGTGGTGGTGCTACTGCTTGTTGCTGCTGCTGAAATAAACTTCAGCCCGCATTCAGGATAGTTATATCACATTCCATGAGAGGGTTCACCGCCTCCTCTCTTGGGTATAGCCGCCACCACCACCACCAGTTCATCACTATCACCTCAACAACTCTGGAGGGATGTTTAAGACAAAATTACCACTTTACAAACACTAATTAAAGCTATGATCATTTTGTAAAACTAATTAGGGGAGTGTGATCATTTTGTAAAACACCCTTTTTTTTCCGAAGAATATAACGATAAAATTTTCTTCCTTATTGATCCCAGAACGACATATCGTTATTATGGTAGATAAACAGTTTTAAATACCAATAAAATGAGGAATCGTTGTATTCTTAAGGGATATTTAGCAACTTTTGATTTTTCCTCGTGGTAATAATCTCCAATATTGAAACCATTCCACTTGTAGATGGAATATGGTTGGACATAAAAGATCAAAGGGTGTGCACCCGGCTAGTTAGCTTATATTATTAGTCTTTTTAGAGACTATATTGATCTTAGTATAATTTTCTTTTGATAAAGAATATGTCCATAATTTTCTTCTAAATCATTATTTTGTTGGACCTCAAAGTCACGAAATTATTGGAGATTTATTTGCATATTTTATATGCTTTTGTCTGTAACCGATAAAATCCATGGTTGATTTTGAATTTGTACGTCTAATGGACTATAATTTTAGGATTTTTTTTTTATGGCTCTTGAAGTCAGAATCTAATGTCCAACTTGAAAAAGCGGGGGTCTAACAACCTCACCCAATATTTCGCTTAGCAATCTGTATGGACTAACTCCAATATACTTTTAAGAGAATTAACTAGACAGTCAGACTAAATCTTAATAAAAAGTATATCAAAGAGTTATATCTCAATTTATCAATTCAATCCGCAATCAAATAAATAAGGATTTGCGAGCCTGATTGAATATAATATAAATAACTTGAACGGTACCAAAGACCAATGTTCAAGGATCAATCAATTCAATTAACAACCAAAGGTTGGATTTACCAATTGATCGATACAACGCACAACCTGTGATATTTCAATTATGTAACAAACTATAATGCGGAAAAGAAATAACACAGACACCAGAAGTTTTGTTAACGAGGAAACTGCAAATGCAGAAAAACCCCGAGACCTAGTTGAAAAAGCGGGAGTTAACAACCTCACCCAATATTTCCCTTAGCAATCTGTATGGACTAACTCCAATATACTTTCAAGATAATCAACTAGACAATCAGACTCAATCTTAAGAAAAGTATATCAAGGAGTTATATCTCAATCTCTCAATTCAATCCACAATCTAACAAATAATAATTTGCGAGCCCGATTGAATATAAGAGATAACTTGAACGGTACCAAAGACCAATGTTCAAGGATCAATCAATTTCAATCAACAACCAAAGGTTGGATTTACCAATTGATCGATTCAACGCACAACTTGTGATATTTCAATTATATAACAAAATATAATGCGGAAAAGAAATAACACAGACACCAGAAGTTGTGTTAACGAGGAAACCGCAAATGCAGAAAAACCCTGGGACCTAGTCCAGATTGAATACCATATTGTATTAAGTCGTTACAGACACTAGCCTACTACAAACTAACTTCGGTCTGGACTGTAGTTGAACCCCAATCAATCTCACACTGATTCAAGGTACAGTTGCGCTCATTACGTCTCTAATCCTAGCAGGATACTACGCACTTAATTCCCTTTGCTGATCTCACCCACAACTAAGAGTTGCTACGACCCAAAGTCGAAGACTTGATAAACAAATCTGCCTCACACATAAAAGTCTATAGTAATAGATAAACCTGTCTCCCACAGAAATACCTACGAGTTTTGTTCCGTCTTTTGATAAATCAAGGTTAACAAGAACCAATTGATATACTGGACTTATATTCCCGAAGAACAACCTAGAAATATCAATCACCTCACAATAATCTTAATCGACTAGCGAAACAAGATATTATGGAATCACCTCACAATAATCTTAATCGAATAGAAATATCAATCACCTCACAATAATCTTAATCGACTATCGGAGATATAAATCTCAAGTCATTTTAACGATTGCACTCAATCACGATAGAAAAAGCAATATCAGATCACGCAACTACAGAGAAAATAATTGGGTCTGGCTTCACAATCCCAATGAAGTCTTTAAGTCGTTAACCTACAGGGTTCCGTGAAAATACTAAGGTTAAAGGAGAATTGACTATAACTTATACAACTAGTATCACACAGGAGGTGTGGGCATTAGATTTACCAAATTGCTAGAGTTCTCCTTTATATAGTCTCCAAAATCAAAGGTTTGCAATCTAAGTTACCTTGGTAACAAAGCATTCAATATTCGCTGTTAGATGAAAACCTGATTAGATTCAAGCTAATATCTTTCAACCGTTAGATCGAACTTAGCTTGTTATACACAAATGAAATGTAACTTCATTTAGGTTTGAGTAACCGTACCTAAACGTGTACACTTAGTTGGTTCAATAATAGTTAACCAATGGTTAGCCATATGAGCACTTTCATATCAACCTTATTCATCCTCACCAACACTAGTTCAAATGACTCAAATGAACTAGTTAGAGAGTTGTTAAATTGCTTGGATCTCATAGAAGTATACATGACACAATCGAAGCAAAATCGGTTTTGATTCACTCGAATCGATTCATGAACATTATAGCCACGGTTTGCAAATATTGCATTCCTTATTATATAAATGTTTTACTTCATGAATAAACCGATTTTAGAAAGTAACCTACCTAAGTATGCGAACATGTACGCGTACTTAAGTAACCGGATTGAGTTTGTTTTTACTTTCAAACTCCATCAGAAATTCACGTACGTGAACTTTCCGCCAAGACGCATGCTTACCCGGATTTCCAACAACCGCCCGATGCACGCTTACGGTACGCATACTTTGGGTTCCCTGTATTGACTTTTACACAAATGTGAGAACACACTATGTTTATATCCAAACATGGTTACTTGTTCTAAACTCTCATTTCAATCATTGAAACTTTCTTAGAGGATGTTAAAATAGTTGTTATCCATAAACTATTTTCATCAAAGCGATTTTCAAGTTATTGAAATAATCAACATGACTTTCCTCACGAGTAAAGGTGAACTAGGCTAAAGCGAAAGCTTACCAACACATATTTCGAGAAATATATAAGCGAGATAAACTCTACTCGAAATAGCAAATGTGTATAATTGAAGTCTATATAGCAATACGACTTTTTGTCTCAAATAGAGATAGAGTATATAGACTTTTGAGTGATAGATAAGTTCAAGTCTCCACATACCTTTTGTCGATGAAGTTCCAAAAGCTCCTTGAGTAGTTCTTCGTCTTCATATGATGAACGTCGTGGAGTCTAAAGCTCAACTACACTTACTATCATAATCCGAGATTTAGCTATAAATAGACTAGAAATCAAGACTTATCGTTTTGGCAATTAAACTTGACAAATAAGCTTGAGATAGCAACGCTTGTGAGTTCGACTTTGAGCAATACTCTAACAATCTCCCCTTTGTCAATTTTAGTGAAAAACTATCAATACATATGGAATAAAAATAAATAAACTTTGTAGCTTCTTATCCAAATGCTTGATCTCCTTGGTTCTTCAACATTACTCAAATCTTCGTCACTTCCAAGTACTCCAATGATTCTAAAGATGTTCAGTTCAACATCATCATTGTTGAAGATCCGTAGCTATAACAATGAGAAAACAATAGCTCTCAATTATTGTTATACAGTGTCATAGTATTATTACGTAGCATAAAAGTTCAATTGTATCACAATTTTGACAACAATACTATGGTGATATGTATCACTCCCCCTTAGTCAATACTTCATCTTACATGAAAACCACCCCCCTTACATAATGATCCGAAAACCATATGTATTTGTAGTGTGAACTACACATTAATTCTCCTCTTTTTTGTCAATAAAATTGGCAAAGGTACGAAAATTAGTGGGATCCTGTTGATACATGAAAATAATCATTTCTAAAAGGGGTAGCCCCTTAGCCTACTAAAGGATCCTCTTAAGAAGAAGAAACTTGGGGACTGGGTCCAACCCAAAGGATAATGGATGGACCTAGCCCAAGAAGGAAAATCTTGAAATAGTTGGGCCTTTTTCCTAGTTCCTTAATAACTTGGAATAGAGGAAAGTGGCAGTTTTGTAATATATTAGCCTTATGAGTGTTTATTCATAAGGAGGAGAGGAAGGATTATTATAAAAAGGAAAGAAAGGATACTTAGGAGGGGATCTCTCTCATTCTTAACTGATCCATTCTCTCTCTTCACTTCTAGGGGGTTGAGCTTGTTGTGGCTTGGACTTGCTTCTCTTTCCCACTTTTACCCTATCAACAGATCCTAATGAAATTTCCATAGAGATACTTCATGACCAAAAGAAAAGAACATATCAACTTTTTTAGATGCAATCATATAGCCGAAACTAAATACATTCATCAAGGAGTTTATAAAGATACAAGATAACCCTTATAGTATTCCACAGCCGCACTTCCCACAAAGATTTGGCAATTAAGCACAAGTTCAAAAGAACTCTCCCCTATAAAATGTCATTCTCGAAAGAACAACATGAGCGACCTTACTTTCACAATAAAAGAAAGATTTCTTTGGACATTAACAAATCACATGAAACATGAATTGTATCCAAAAATATCAATTAAATTAACCACAAGAGAACCCATGATTAATTTAATCGAAAATGCTCACATAAGAGAACTTACGGAGCCGCACAGTATTTACATAAAGATATGGATCAGGGAAGATCAATATTGCGGAATAAACAAAGATTCATTCTATTTTTCATCACTATTTGCACAATGACATATAATAGACTTAATCTTCGTAAACAAAAGTTAATCCTATCTTCCATCAATATTTGCATAATGACATAATAGGCTTATCTTTTGTTTGTCAAAAGTTCATTCAATCTTTTATCAAAACTTACATAATAACATATGAAAGACTTAACTTTTGACCACGTATGGGATAATCATAGTTCACGGACGCAAACACACATATCCTATAACAAGTTACAATATATGAAACCATAAAGATGAATACTGCAAAATCATCTTCCAAATAAACTTTATAATTTAAATAAATAAATCTAAAAACATTGCAAGATGAAAATCGTTGGAAATAGCTATGTGTAATCACAATAATTGCTATTCCAAACCCTAGTTATCCTTCTTAAAAACACAAGAATAAATTCTCATAAGAAGTTTCCTAGATATAATAAAACAACTCCTAGAGAATATAATTCGAAAAACATCAGACATGGCCAGCAACCAGAGATCGAACATAGACGAGTTCATCAGTTGCTTTCTTCAGTTCGCTTTTTCACAAATTCAAGATTCTTTGCTGCAATTCCAAGTTGTTCACGAATGACATCAAAATCTTGAAAGAGATTCCCCACCAGTTGTGAAGACATCTCGAATCGGCAATTTGTTTTCATGATTAACAACATGATAACAAAGTTATGAAAATGTGGTTCTCGTGAAACTCGATAGCCTTGCCCTTCTCAAATTCGTCTTCCTTGTTGCATCCATCCATTTTTTGCACACAAAAAAGTTCAGAAAACTTTTGACGTTATTTAACGTGTATGTATCAAAAAGGGCATGATACATAAATATATATGAGTGCTTCATAGGAAAACCCTAGGGTTACTCGTATATGTTCCGTACGAGTCGCTTGTACGTGCACATATGGTTACAAACTTGATACAAGACCAAGATAGTAATGGAGCCAAATTTAGAAGAGTTTTGATAAAAATCAAGGACACATTCTAAACAGATTGATTTATAGCCTTAGTTCAAAAAGAACATAAGATAATTGTTGATGAACAACAACTAATTAGTCAATGAGAAGACAAGCAAGAATCCTTCAAGGCAAGCAACAAAGAAAATATTCTCAAGAGTTAATGATCAAAAATATTACACCAAGTAATATACTTGGAGCAAGGCTCAACAAACATTATGATCAAGCAGAATTCAATTACTACAATCACCATAATCACCAAAGTCTCAATCGAGCTCAAATCACGATGCCGCAAGTATGGAAGCTGAAACTCCCCTTCCATGAAATTCTATCAACATCGAAATATATGGAAACAATGTACCTACACTTCCGGATAAATATTTGCAAAAATAGCATTATATCATACACTGTTTTTCCCGAAATACCTCTCTATGAAGATTGCAATCTGTTTCTCTATCAATTATAGAAGAAATTTCAAAGCAGAACTTTCGAGCACCTCAAGCACATCCGGTTGTTCTCTATGACAATCACCACAACACCCTACACAACCTCTCGGAAGATGGAAATTCTACTATACTCTCTATCTATTTCTCTACCTAAGGAAGCTAATTTTCGGGTTTGAGATGGTAAGCCATATTGATTTACTCCATTATACATCTCTTATATTCCTCTATACTTATTGCCTCGCATAGCATCCTAAGTGTCCTCATTCCCTTTGTTTTAATCTAAAACTTAGAATCTCTTATCTAAAACCTTATATCTTTACTCATAAAGCTCTACTTATCATTAGTACCACATGCATAAGTAATCAAGCAATCCTTAGACTGCATATCAAAATTAAAACTGACTGCTGGCTAAACCACAATTCCATGCTCAAAATAATAGTCATAAAATAATACCCATCATCCGGATAAAACCAGTATTGTCAAATCTTCAAGACATTATACTCCAGATCAAGCATTCAAACCATAAAACCAAAAAAGAAATGTTTGTGTTATCTACCAAGAAAATCCAAAAAGAGATTATGTTCTTATGCTAACCGGTATACTCCTCACAAACTCTCTCGAATATTGTTATGAAAATTACCTCCATACTTAGATAGCATTAGCACCCCCTCCAGTTGCGTCTCGTAGTCTCACTTGCATAGAACAGGAGAAGTAGGATTGAATCGTACTAGCACTTTTTTTGGGATGGGTAGGCTCTGGTTCAGGGTTCTCGAGAGGGATGGGTGGCACATTCTCGAAGAGGATTAGCTTTACCTCTCCCCGCATTAGCAAAGAAAGCAACTTCCGTAGCCATCTGGCCAATTACAGGGTGAGCATATCCAAATTTGGGAAAATTACAACATCAAGAGGAATGGGAATGGAGGCATTCTCTCGAATGGTGGCTCTGACAGTCTCATGCATAGTTGCTGCATAAAAACCCCGTCGCACTACACCACAAATGATGTACCGATCCCCAACCAAGCACCACCCCCTCGTTGATCACGAATCGCCCTCGACGGGGATGAGTGGCAAACACCACCCACCCATCTCTCACTCCCCACACTCGATCTCCAAATGGCCGGGAGGTACTCCCTGCCGATCTTGATTTCCACTAGTCGATGTTGCTTCTCCGCCCCAGTAGATGCTTCCTCACCACCTGCAGTAGATGCTGCCTCTCCTTCTATGCCACCACCAATTTCACCTCCAGTACCACTACCACTACCACTACCATCACCAACTTCATTAACACTGTCACGAAACACATGCCTCCCCTCATCTCCCCTTGGAGCACTCTCTTCACATCCAAAGAACACCCCGCAAAATTGGTGGGAAAAAAAAAACCCATTAACAATCCTAAAATCAATTCGATCTAAACCACCCCTTCAATGATTTCTATGAGAAGAGCATAAGAAACCTTTTGCACTTGCTTGCCAAAGTAAACTACCCGAAAAGATGGCAAATTCTCTGGGGAACTCTTCTTCTCGTATCTCTCTCGCTATTCATCACTCGATAAATTTTTTGAGATTCTCTCGATTCAAAACATTGCTCCTTTCGTGGGTCCGATCGGAAAAAACTAATAAGAAACGAAAAGCTTCCCCCTTATCTCGCTTATATTATGGCAAGAAAAAGCAAATGGCCTCTTTATCGCCGCCGTTAATTGGTTATAGAGATTTGGGTCGCTTGAAATTGCGTATTGGCAAGTCTACAAAGCTATATGAAGTGGTATCGCACCTACACTAAAATTCTACCGGCTCATGCGTGTGGCATAAAACATTTGGCAAAAGAGAAAACCTGCTTCATTTCTTCTGCCCGGGTGTCGGGTAAGCCACAAAATACTTTGAAAATGGTTTCTTACCCATATGAAGACCCACATCTACACAGACATACATTGCTTCTTTACATCAACCGTAACTACACAACATACTCAACAAAAGATGACTAGATGTATTGAGTCAATATCAATCCTATGCAAGTACAAAAACGACACAACCTGGTTCAAAGGCATAGATTGGGATAGAGGATTCAGCTGCAATTGGAGTTGTCTATTCAACAAAAAGTCTCATCCAAGTTGCTCCATAGTCTACCATCCGACTCAAGGGAACAAACACTACCAAATAGAGACCAATATCTCTCAAGATTAACTTACATCTCCTATTCAAAAGGGGAGACACACCGAATTTCAACAACACCAAATTTGACACGGGTAAGGTACAATCCAAGTCCCCCTATGCTAACCATTGTTGTTTTCACAGGCCGTCCACCAAGCACCATTAGCCATCCAAAGACGAGTCCCTATT